>JZKD02S1728066.1:423321-441484 GCA_000966675.3 Picea glauca
GTTGACTTTCCTCGGTCTCGGGAACTCGGGAAAAAGACATTTGACGTCGGAATTCGCGAGAGGCGAGACTCCGATTCTTCCCCCAGGCAAGTTATAAAGGGGAAAGCGTGTGTGAGAGAGACTGTGGGTTGCGAAACCCCGAAAGGGGGGGGAAGAGTGTCAACTCTTCGGGCCGCGGAATTGTGAAGGTCCTGGTGGGGCGACCGTGCTCGCGAGGGGCAGGGTGTCGTCAACTACCAAGAGGATTGAATACTAGTGGTTGTCATCTACAGGACTGCCACTAATTCTTGAGTTGTTGCACATAATTTTTGGGTCGATTCCCTAACCTCCAGGCCTGTTATCATCAAAGGAGAACCGTTGCAGCATATTGTCACCTACATGCCTATTTATCTCAACATTTTTAGAGGCAACAAGAATAAATATACACCAGGTTTCTCATTATTTTCTATTGTATTGTTTGTTGGGGTTTCCCAATGTATTTATGTTGTCATAAATATTTAATGTAATAAATATCTTGATTTTTAATATTGTTATTTCTTTGTAAGTCATCAACAAATATTAGAATTACATATAAACTGTTGATAGAATGCTTGTATGCAAATTGTTGGACTAAATGACTACACTGTTAAACTAAGGGAAAAATCCAAAAAACAATAGTGAGGACATTTCATTTTCTAACACGCTTTAATTTATTAAGTTTTTCTTTGGTATCTTGGTTCTCTACCTGAAGTTTGTTTGGTGTGACCTTCCTTTTATTATTTGTGCTAGTTTTGACTTTCAAACAACCAATTACAACTTAGATTTCTTGTTTTCATAAATTTATTGAATGCTCTTCTCCTCTATCTTATTGGGTTACCTATATATTTATGAGTGACATGGAAGTTGAACCTCATGGTTTTAATCTTGGGATATTAAGCTTGCATTTCCTCTATTACAGTCCTCCACTTCTAGGTTTCTCTCTTTCTTCTCATAGTGCTTATCAACTTCCTTGGTGTGGATTATATCTATTTCCTATAGTAGTGGATATAGGTGGAAAGATAGGTGGTCCTCTATATAGTAGTTGGTAGTACTAATTGGTTGTCTCTTTATGCAAGTCTACATGACTATGGAGGCTAGGACATGGTTTCTTGTCTTATGATCCTCTTGCCCACCTATATTTTTCTCATGAAGTCGTCTCACAATCTTTTCTTGAAAATATCCAAGTACATGATCACTTAGTACAAGTTATTGTAATTGGATTTTATTTTTTGTGCACTCAATAGATATCCCTTGACAATGTGTGTTGCATGCAGTTATAAGACCCTAGGTTCAATTTATTAAACCAACAAAAACCTTCAGATACCGACCCTTTCGACATCACCTGCATGAAAGTGAAGTCTCACCCGAGGTATCTATTGGGGATACATGAACCAAGTTTCTGCAGGAATGAGGGGATGTGAGGCTAGCATAATATCCATTACTATTTATCCACCCTGTGCACCATATCTTTATTCATATCATTTGATTAGTTAACAGACTCTATTGTGCATAACCCTTATAACATAGATTGAAACATACATAACCCACTATATCATTCATTATTACTGCACATCAGTCATATAGTAAACAAATCTATACTAATCTTGCATAAACAAAACATCCATGAACAACCACATAAAAGGACACATTCTGACACATAATTTAATGTGGTTCACCCGATCCCTGGGATACATCCACAAGGACTTTCTTTTATATTGATCTTCATGTAGTAATCACTTCAAGCCTCCACACCGTGCTTACAATAGATACACCATATTATATCCTCAATTTAGCCTAGCCTCTTTGCATTGCTCGCCTCTCTCTCTACAAAATATCTCCACAACAGTAAGCATAAATTCTCAATTATATGCACGCTAAACTCTTACTTTCAACAACCTATTCTTCCCCAACCCATTACACATTTATACATAGAGTTAGGGCTCAAAACCCTAATATTTTATCCTCAAACCCTAACATGTCCTAGTTTTTTTCCATGCTTTTTGCCAACTTGTTTCTTTTCCTTCCTTTGCACCTGCATGCTACTTTTCCTTCTTTAGCATTGAATTGCTGCTTTGCTTCCTTCTTTTGTGCTTGCTCTGAATTTTGTTTTGACCTCGTAAACTGTTCCCTTTTCTACTTTTGCACGCACTCTTCCAAACTTAGTTATTCAAACTACCTATCCAATAGGCCTCCAACACTCACCTGTGGCTCATTCCGAGCCACTTAAGCCTATTGCGTCATGATCTTTCATGCCTCCATGAATTTTTGGAGGGTTTATCTTACTGTAGAAACTTCCTGATTTACCTAAAATTATTTCTCCAAAATCCCCTCTGTTGCATTTGGAGTCAGGGTCACGAGCTTCTTCTCACTATCTTATGATTCTTTCTTCATCATGCCTTGTGTAGCTTCCAGTGCCCCTGTGACCCTGGCTGGTTCATCCTTCAAGGGTACCAATCGTTGTGTGAGAATCTTCTGCTCTTCCCTTAGATATTTTATCTCGTTGTATGACTGTTTTTTCTCCAGTATGGCCACTATGTGCTCAGATGGTGGCAACGTGCTTATATTCCCCATGGCCTTCTTCACCTTCTCTCGTTCATTCGTTAATATTTCCTCAATGGAATTCATCTCTGGATCCCCCATCAACTTTGTCCAAAGCTGCATGCTTTCTTCACATAACTTCATACACTCCTCATCCAGACTCTTAATCCTTGCCACTAAGGTTATGGGTGTTCATTCTCTTTGTTCCTTCCCCTCAGGTGGTGTCTCTACTGTAGTGTGCACTTCGAACTCTTTAATTCTGGTGAAAAATCCTTGAATGAATTCATTGATTTTGGATACTTTATTCTACAGTGTGGCTTCTACCACCATCGACACCTATGGAATCTCCTTATATAGTCTATGGATGACCCAATGTATCCTCTCTGCATGTTGCTTGACCTCATCCTTCTCCTTCAATATCCTTTCTGCCTTTTTCTTGACCTCATCCTTCTCCTGCACAACTTTCGTATAATCCTTCTATAATTCTTCCTTATTAGTTGTTTCCTTAGCCAACTCCTTTGGCATTGTCTCTACGCGGAACTATATTTCCTATGCAATACCTATATGTAAGCCTTGAAGTTCTCCTATGGGAATTTGTGAAATGAATAAGTCTAGGTGACTTAGTACTCGTTCGTGCTCCTTCATCTCTAGCATGGGGAACTCAATTGCATCTGGAGGGATCTTCAAAAATTTGCATGCTACTACTATCTTTGTCCAGTAAGAAGTGGTGGCCCCTGCTTCTCCAGTCGCACCTATTATTGTTCCTTCACCGAGTCTTTATAATGGTGGTATCCTTACTTCCTCCACTAGATGTTGCAATGTATTTAATTTTTCTTTCACATTGTGGTGCATTTCTTCTTCTTTTTGCGACGCTTGTTGAGCTACCTCTTCTACGACATCCCTCACTTGGTAGTTGATCCTGTCGATATCATCATTCGTCAAAGTGTATATAGCTAGTTCGTTATGGGATTTCATCTTCTTCCATGCAAATGTTGTTGTCCCCTTACCCTTGTCTTTCCTCATTTCCCCTACGTTTGGAACTATCTCATGTGCGTCCCCCGTGCCATTTCCTTGACCATTTCCTTGGTCTTGTTCTTCATTGTCAGGGTGCTCCATATCTGTTTCATTCATAGGAACATTCTAGTCTGGTTCCCAATCCTGCATAATTAGTTGGATGTCTTTCTATATGATTTTGTACTTTGTTTGGACCCATTCCTCTCTCAGGTCTTTCTTTACTTGTATATAGATCTTATGACGATCTGCACTGAATCGCTCTATCGATATATATGTCTCTACAAGTTGTGGAGAAATGCACAGTGTATTCTGGATAAACCTCCTAATCCTTTCATTGTACATAAAGAAATCAATGTTGGTGTCTATCTGTCTTCTCTTGTTCATCGTTTACTATAAGTTTTGATACTTGGCGGCCAAGCATGGCTTACCTCTTAGACCCAGAAATTGTGCATCTTCTGGTTCATTCCACGCTGTGAACACAATCATAATTAACAACCAGGAATAGTGAAATTCCATGCCTCTATATTGTTCTTCCGTGCAATCTATGAGGAACTAGTTAAGTAGAAATGGATCCCATCTCATCGATACCCATTCTAAACACTTCTCAGACCCAACTATCACACCTGCAGGAACTTGATATTTCGTTCACTTTCTAAGAAAATTGCACACCAATTCTTGTGTCACAATTCTTATTGTTGGGTCACAGATAGTTGTCATGTATAACCCATGAACACCTCTAACCATGTGTAATGTATCCCTCATGGCCTCTAACAGAGCCCTATCACTCTTCTTGTCTACAAACAACGAGGTTGGATATTACCCCTATGTCGGTAAGCTCGTGATTTGGGAAATGAGATTTATGTCTATAGAGATTGGTCTGTCCATCCATAAGTAACTTCCATGCACATAGGTTAACAACATCTTGACACATGCATTCACCTAGTGGCTCCTGTCAAAGTGTGGAATGTTTAACAGATTTAGTATGCCATCTCGTTCCAACCCTTTGGCCCATACCTTTGGCATAGGTATAGCTTGGTTCGTCACTGGATCTATTCTCAGTTCCAAGTATTCACCCGATGTAAGTTCAGGGAAATTTGATGTGTTTATGATATCATGGCCTGCAGATTTAAGCTACGACACCTTACCTCCTTCTATGCACTTACTCTTACTGAAAATTACTTACTTTTTTATGTTTTACCTTTGCTTTTCCTTCCTCTTTTCCCACTTTTTCTTTTTTCTTTTTCTTTTTCCTACTATAATAAATTACTATAGTTAAAAGTCTCTTGGGCAGTTCAGACTAGTTTGTGAGTGGTCGACTTTCCCTATAGCGCTTCAAACAACTTCCATTCACTAGTCCTCCCAAGGCGTCACCATTCAACATTTCTCCTATATTCATTATTAAGTATCCTATATTTTAGAGAGAATATTCCTCTAGGAGAATATTCTCTTCAGTTCAAACTTCATTTTGATCAGTTGAGTGGAGTCTAGATGCCACATTGAGATTATCACCCTGTAACATTGGGATCATCACCAACTAATGCGCATTGTCCTTGGGATCATCAACAAATTATCACATTACTCATGATTCCCTGATCTCCTATGTTAATTGAATACCGAGAGACTAGTTAACTCAGACTATGATACAGATTTAGGAGAGGAACAAATTGATTAACAAACTGAATACAATAAACACATAGATATGAAGAACAACACATATATCTAGTGAACAATATATTCTATTGAATAAATGAAATATGATGAAACTGCATAACTGAAACACTTTCTCGAATGGTGGTAGTTATCTCTGAGAAGAGATGTGGCTACTATGTGCCTCCGTCTGAGTAGAATGAATTACACTGAGGCTATAGAGGCCTTTTTTATATTACTCATGAATTCCAAAACCATAGACATCCAAAAACCTAACCCTAGGAGATGAAATGCAAAAAGTTATGTGGGTCCCTATGGGTAAGTTGGTACCTCAATTTCCCAAGGTAGTAAATTTTGCATACAACCTCTGTTTTAGGGGCATGATAGCCCATTGGATAGATATTTTAGAGAAATACACATTACGCCGTCAAACTCTGAATTTGTCTACAGTTTGATTGTGGTGATCCAAAAAAACAATGTTTAGTGCCCCAAAATGGCCTTGGAAGTACAATAAAATGTACTGACATGAAGACATACAAAATAAGCCAGTTGGATTAGGTGGGAGGCCACTAATATCCACTTGGAATATGTGTAGGGATTCAGACAACCCCAGAAGTGTAGAACCCACAATTACAAAGAAGTACAAAAGAACGTGCTGAACCAAAAACTATCAAGAGGAGCCATTTGGAATAGGTGGGTGGATACCAATATCCACTTAGATCAGTCCTCTCCCCTTAGGAAGAAATGGTCTCCATTGCATTGAGTTCCTCCATCAGGTGAGAAATATTCTACTGAACTTGGCCTTGGGTGAGCCACTTTCCTTGGTGTAGGAGTTGCCCTGCCTTGACAACCTGATAAATATGGATCATCTGCTGGCGAGTACCCTTGACCTGTGTGTCCACTATATGATCAATGGATTCTTGTTCCATGTAGTTAGGGTTGAGCTATGTTGGTTTTAGTTGTTTTGTGATCTCCGAGGTGTCCAATAATGGTGGAAAATGTGGTCAAAGGAGGTCCACATTGAACACTGGGTGCAAGCTATGGAAGGGTGAAGTGTTGAGCTCAAAATCATTGCTACCCACAAGGGTGGAGTGTTGAGCTAGTGAAGTGGGCGAAGGTTACGATGGGGTCCAGTAATACGCTCCTTCTACAAATGTAACCATAATTTGTCTCCAACTTAAAACTGGTGCGGTACCCTATGTTGATCATGGCACTGTTTGTACTTAGAATTGGCTTTCTACAAAATCTCATGGACCTGTTGGTGGATGTGATGAATCCACTTAATGAATTTGGTGGCTTTGTTGGTCTTATACTGAACATGGGAAGAGTTTGTCTTGTGGTGGAAAGAGGTAGTGCAACATCAATGGGACCCAAGGGTTGGAATCCCAACCCCAACTGAAATGGGATATCATTGGTGGAGCTATGGAGATCCCTGTTTTAATTGTGTTGAACATAGGGGAGACTCTCATCCCAGGTATGTGGATGCTTAGAGTTGTACATGTGCATGTTGTGCACAATCATCCAATTGATGACCTCTGTTTGGCCGTCTGTTTGGGGGTGGAAAGCGATGGATTTAGTGTAGGGATGATTTGAAGGATGGAAGTTTATTTTAAAATGTAGAAACCTTGGCAAATCTTACTAATCCTTCATATTCCAACTATAAAATGTTTGGCAATATTTTTGTAAAAATATTCAAATTTCTAAGGATTTTATATAGTTTGAATAAAATTTTGGCGATGTTTAAGGTAAAATAATTTTATCCTATAGAGTTTGGGAGAATCATTTTTAGAATAGAGAATCATGTTTTGGGAAAACCATGGAAAATTATTCCATGAGCGAAATTTAGCCCCTAAAATCATCCCTGATTTAGTGAGCTTGGTGTCCAACAGTGACCAGAGACTCGATGAAAATGTGCTGAGGAACCTGTTGTCCCAGTCGGATATTATGGTCTGTGGTATCCCAAAATGGAGCCACACTCATTCGAAGAAGAGCTCGGTAGTCTCTGGCACTATGATATTCTTTTTGCAGGCTGTGAGGATGGCCATCTTCGAAAATCAATCAATCACCACAAATAAACAATCATTGCATTGCTTGGTGGATGGAAGGCCAGACATGTAATCCATTGATATGGATTCCCAAGTCTTCTCGGGAGTAGGAAGAGGGGTGTCTAAGACTTGCTTCGTGATGGATGGATTGGAAATGGCACATGCAGTGCAAGATCTGATATACTTGTTGACGTCCTGTCAAAGTTTTGGCCAATAAAAATGCTATTGTAGAACAACCACAAGTTTCTCCATGCCAAAATGTCCTTCCATATGACTATATTGGGATTCCAAAATCATCCTTGCAAGATCGCTTGTAGGAACACAAAGATGGCCCAGATGGAATAAAAGTTCGTCCTGAATGTGAAAATCAGTGATAGTCATGCCTATACCCAAGAGTTGATAGGTGGTGGCGAAGTTTGAATCTTGCTGATAAATTTGGGGCCACTCAGATGCCTCATGTCCACATGAGTGAAGCACAGTGGTGAGTGAATCCACGTGAGGTCGACTGAGGTAGCCAACGACATGATTTGAGCTCCCTATCTTATACTTGATGTTGAGATAGAACTGTTGTAGGTAGGTGGACCACTTCTGATGGAGGTCATTATACAATTTTCCCTATGTCTGTATGAACTGTAGAGGCATGTGATTGGTGTTGATGATAGTTTCTTTTCCCAAAATGTAATGTTTCCATTGATGCCATGCTTGTACAATGGAATACATTTCCTTGTCATAAGTGGGGTATTTTGAGACAGTATCTGAGAGATTCTCACTATGGTATGCCACTTGATGATTGTGTTGAGTGAGAACTATGCCTACAACATAGTCATATGCATCAGTCTCAATCTCAAACGGTTGTTGCAGATCGGGAAAGGAGAGTACTAGAGCTGAGCAAAAGAGATGCTTCATATCATCGAATGCTCGTTGTTGTTCCTACCCCCACAAGAAAGTTTTCATGCCATCGCCCTTTTTCACTTGGTTGAGGGTCCATGCAATATGGGAGAATCCCAACATGAACTGTCGATAGAAGTTGGCCAATTTCAAGAAGCTCTTAAGCTCGTTTAGTGTGGTCGGGGCTAGCCAGTCACGAATGACTTGGATCTTAGCTAGATCAACATGTAACCCATGCTCATCAACAATGTAGCCCAAGTATTGGACCCTGTTCATGCTAGAGGAGAATTTTTCCAAGTTGGCATATATCTTGTGATGTTGTAGAGTGCTCAAAACCTATTGAATATGCCACATGTTCTCCTCCCAAGTTCTGTTGAAGATGAGGATGTCATCCAAATATACCACCACAAAAGAGTTGGTGAAGGGTGTCAATACATCATCCATCAACCTCATGAAAGTGGTTGGTGTATTTTTTAAGCCAAAGGGCATGACCATCCATTTGAAGAGACCTTATTTAGATTTGAAAGTTGTCTTCCATACATCAGTTGGTTCAATGGGAACTTGGTAGTAGCCAAAATTTAGGTCAATCTTGTTGAAGAATTTTTCCCGCTTGAGTTTGTCAAGAAGTTTGTCAATCTTGGGAATTGGGTACCGATTCCTGAGAATGTTTTTGTTTAATTATCCGTAATCAATGCATAGTCACTAGGTCCCATCCTTTTTCTACACCAGTACAATCGAGCTTCAGTAAGGGGAGGAGTTGGGTCTGATGTGCCCCTTTTGAAGAAGCTCTTGGATCTCACACTTGATTTCGTCATTTTCCATCAGCGAGCGATGATAGACTGGTCCATTTGACAGAGGTGAACCAGGGGTCAAATCAATTGGATGCTTGACTTGGAAGTGCATTGGTACCCCAGTGGGTGAGGAGAAGATGCCTATGTAATCTTACAGGATCTCGTCCACTTCCTTCTACTATAAAGAGAGGCTTTGTGTAGAGGCCATATATGTGGTGGTGACCTTCTACTTACTTTGAGCATGGATAAAAAAGAAGATGAACTTCCCGGTCTGTGAAATAACCTTACTGCATTCCTTAGTAGATATCAAAGAAATAACGGTAGGTGGAGCTACCTCTGGTATCCTATACAATTGTATACCCAAAGTAATAATAACACTACGGGGTATAGACTCATACACAACATGACAGTTCCACAAATATGGTTTTCCTAAAATAACATCACAAAATTCAAGGGGATCAATATCACACAATAACTCGTCTTTGAAAGGCTTGATGATGTAGGGAAGAAAAAACTGTTGGCTAATACAAAGATCTCTTCCTTGGTGAAGCTAGCCGATGGTGTAGGGTTGTGGGTGTGGTGTTGTCGACATATCCAATTGCTTGATGACCTATGCGGATATCAAGTTCTTCTGACTGTCGCTATTGACAATGAAATGAAGCGGAACCCCCTTTACCTATATCTATGAGTGAAAAAGGTTTTCCCCTTCCTTTGGTTCGTCTGGTTCACTTGGCTAGAATTTGGTGGTAGGGATAGTGGCACTAGTTTCATCATCGATAATCCTCTTCCCTCCTTCTGGATTTAATTCAGAGTCATAATCAATCTCGGACTCAGATGCCTTCAACTTGACCACAAGTGACTGCTTGGAGCGACATTATTCAGTTTTGTGCCAAGGGATTTTATGGTATTCACACCATTTTCCTGTGTCCTTTTTCGTCTTTTCATTTCCATTATTGTGTTGTGGCTTGGAATGGTTGTCGTAAGAGTGGCCATATTTTCTCTATCCCCTTCTGTGTGGTTTGGGGTCGTCTTTTCCCTGCTTCGGCTGTGAGGAGTTTGCAGATCCAAACTCTCACCTCTTCTGCTTAAATTTTTGCTCGATCTTGACAACATATCTATAAGCCGTACCCAATGAGAAGATGTCCAGAAACTCTAGTTCTTTTTGAATGTATATATGCAAAAAAAAACAGTATTTGAGCACCATATGTCGTTCATATTCTTTGATACCCAATTTGGTGCGTAGGGTATGGAAAATATTGGTGAAATATGGTACTATCTGGTCCCTTTCTTGAATGCAGGGTGCTCCATCGAGTGTACTGGTCCTCGTAGCTTCCAACGGGGTAATATTATTCTTTAATGGCATCCCGAAAGGAATCCCATGTAGGGTAAACAACAAATATTGTGGATTCATCTATGGTCCTTTTCTCAGAGTAAGTATCCCACCAGTCCTTAACATAGGGGATGACCTTGAGGAGTGGAAAAGTAATATTTTCCCTATCAGAAAAATTTTGGACTAAAAAATACCCTTCGAGCATATTCAACCAATTATATACAACATCTGCATCAATCAGGCCTTCAAATAATGGAATATCAAAATTTACTTGTACCTTGAAGGGGATTGCATGGTTGCTTGATGAAGATGATTCTCATGTGGGAAACTGTCGAAGGAACTGTGCAAATTTATCTATCATTTCATTCCTTTGTCGCACGAGGGATTCCTTGAGAAACATTTTAAAAGGATCTCCTGCTCCATCATCTTTATTTTCGTACCCCATGGTTTTTTGTCGAGATCGTCATGACCGATCTTGCAATGGATCAATTGGTTCGAGTCCCAACTTCTAGTACCAAGATATTGTCGGGGACATGCACAAATAAAAATAAATGAAGAGAAGACCACTCTGCTACCACTAATCCGGATTTAGGGGTGGAACAAACTGATTAATAGACTGAATACAATACACATAGAGATATGAAGAACAACAAAAATATCCAGTGAACAATATCTTCTATTGAATAAATGAAATAGGATGAAACTGTAAAACTGCAGAACTGAAACACTTTCTTGAATGGTGGTAGTTGTTTGCGTCAATTTTGAAGGTCGTTATGACATTCCTTATTTTCTATGAAGTGGAGTAAATACCCAGAGTAAGAAACCCAACCAAAACATCAGCTGCCAGAATACCACTTGTACTTTATTTGCATACACAACTTGTTGAATGTTTAGCTCAGGAAATACATGAAGATCAGATGCAACCAAAGGATAAAGACCAAATTATCAAAGAATTACAAGAGCAACTTAAAGAAGCCAAGCATGTCATAGCACAATGTTTTCAGTACAAAAGGGAGATGAATAGGAAATTGAATGAAAATACATTTGACATGCAAACATCATAAGATGCATTAAGTCCAAGGAGGCATTCAGTTCCAAAGGTTACATAAGTTTTAAAGGGCAAAGAGGTCAAAGAGAGTCCTAAAGTGGCAGATTTAACTAAACCTACATCTCCCATGACAAGAGCTTCAACTAAAAGGACGAGTCTAGACTTTAAAATTACATAGGTGGTTGATATCTAGGTTCATGACTGCACCATTTGTTTTTTGAAGAACCCTTGAAAATACACCAATTTTGCGTTTTGCAGAAACTGCATTGTACAGAGTTTGCATAGCTACCTGGCGCTACGTAAATTATGTAAGCATATTTAAAGATGCTAAATATTGGGAAATAATTGGTGTTTGGTCCAGAAGTCATCACTGACATCCAAATATGTTTCATCCACCATTTGGATGAGTCTTGAAGAAAAAACTAGCTGCGTTATGCAAAGCGCACTACACAAATGTTGAAGGATGCATTTACATAGTGCATCACACCAGTTCACTACACAAGTGTTGTAGGTACAAAGAGGGGTAAAGGAAATTAGGAAATGACTGGTGGATGATCTAGTAGTGATTTTCAATCTCCATCAGTGTTGCAACCACCTCCTAAAATAGTTTTAATGAAGAAATCAAACACGCTACACAAAGTCTGCAGGGTGCGCTACACAAGTTCTAGTAATTGTTTTTTTTGCAGTCAACTTGAAGATCACATTCCGAATAAATGGAGAGGATTTTGGAAAACAAAAGATAATTTTTTTATCAAGAATGAGCTCAATAAAAAAAACCTCTCTCACTTTTTACACAGGTGTCATAGTTTGATAGATTCAAATGAATCTTTACGGTCCATTTTTCCAGAGTTTTGCATATAATGTTTTCCTGTTTTAGTCATCATTTTTGTGCACGGATCCTGATAATATGGAGAAGAAATTTCAAAAAATGGAAGAGATTTCTCTCAAGAACGAGTTCATATCCAAAAACATCTCCCTGTTTTGTAACATATATTGTGATTCGAGAGATATGATGTTATCTTTGACCCCTATTTTCCATCAAAACGAATTTGCTATTTTTAGCAAGTAGTTTACAAATTGTCTTCTTTTTTATGTAATCAGATCCAAAATCATAGGATAGCAGGGTAGTTAGATTTATTTAGCTCATTGAGGGTTTTTATCTATATATTGGTTCATTTTGAAGGTGTTCAAAGGGGGTGAGTTGGCAGAACTATAGCATTTTTTACTTTCACTGTAAAATCTTTGAATCTGAATGGAATGAAAAGAAGAAGTCCCAAACCTTCATGAACGAGATTCTAATGGTGATGAGATGACAATGTGTTTCTTGTCTTTGTGTATGTATCGCTTGTGTCTCTATTTACATCTTTTTTTCCCTCAGTTTGAATTGATTTTTAAGAGTTAGAATTCATCTAAAGGGTGCTCTAAACTCAAGGAATTTAAACTTTGTCATTTTCTTCCTAACTAGGTCAAAATTCATCTATAGGGTGCTCCAATGTTGTTATTTGTGGCTTTCTTCCTCTTTCACCCTCTATAACTAAATAAAAAAACTGAAGGTTTCATCCAGCAAATTTAGCATTTGTTCCTCTGTGAGGTTCTATTACCAAGACATTTGTTTCATTTGTTTTCAAGATCTAATTACATAGCCCAAAAATTATCCTTCTCCTCCTTGGCAACAAATTTTTATCAAATCCACTCAAACCTTGAAACCCTAGCCGTTGTTCTATCAAGAAAAAATGTCTATCAGAGATTAAGTGACAAGAGAGAGCCCGCTCTAGATTGGAAGGGCTAACTTCCAATCTTAAAGTTGGTTTGTATGTTACCTTCGTAATTTTTTCCCTCAACCAAACCAATTTACTCAACGCTAACAATAGTTATATATTAGAAGAGATGTGGTTGCTACGTGCATGCGTCTGAGTAGAATGAATTACAATGAGGCTATTGAGGCCTTTTTTATATTACTGATGAATGCCAAAACCCTAGACATCCGAAAACCTAACCTAGGAGATGAAACACCAAAAGTTATGTGGGCCCCTATGGGTAAGTTGGTACCTCAAATTCTCGGGGTCGTAGATTTTGCATACGACCTATGTTTTAGGCATGTGATAGCCTGTTGGAAAGGTATTTTAGAGAACTACACATTACACCGTCAAACTCTGACTCCATCTATAGTTTGACTGTGACGAGCCAAAAACAAATTGTTTAGGGCCCCAAAACGACCCTGGAAGTACACCAAGATGTGATGATATTGGTGGCCTCCCACCTAATCCAACTGGCTTCAAATAGGGCTTCAAACAAGCCCAAAAGTGTAGAACCCATAATTACAAAGAAGTACAGAATAATGTGTTGAACCAAAAACTGTGAAGAGGAGCCAGTTGGAATAGGTGGGTGGCCACCAATATCCACCTGGATCATACTAGGTGGCAGTTCACTCTCGTAACTTCCTAAGAGACTAGACTAGGTGGAAGTTTACTCCTATAACTGCTGGTGTGTGTCCATAATAGTCTAGACCACCACTATGGCACATTGGCTTCTTCTCCAATGCGCATTAGTTTATTTATACAGAGTATATCATTTGTAAATGATCATTCATTCATTTGGTTAATGAGAATTCTTCCATTCTTTCTCTCCTGCTTCTCTTTTCTCATATTTTCTCTACTACCGTGTATGTCATTTTCTAGATAGATCTATTCTATGTAGGTTCAACACATTTACATGGTATCAAAGGCAACAGATTGCTAGGGAAAAGACAAACCAAATTATTTTTGCAGGTACTGAAGATTGAAGACAATGAAAAAATGGAATTCCCAAAAGAATTCATTCTTACACCGTACAATTTATTTTCATGGAAGGAGAAGATGATAATGCATCTTTGAGGTAGAGGATTATATCGATTAACCATGAACATAGAAACATAACCAACATAAACCATATAAAAATACAAGTATCTAAATCAAATGGATAAAGTGTTTGGAACAATTTGCAGTCTCATTTCTCCTGAACTCCTCTTTCACATATCCTTCTGTAAAACCCCCAATGAAGCCTAAACCACAATGGAAGGAATTTTTGGAAAATAGGACAAGATGATGGGACACATGCTTGAGGTGGAATTTCTCACATTGGATCCAAAAACCTTCGTCAATCTCCAATATTTCTTTACCAAATATAAGGATTTGTTGTCGCAACTCAAGGCTTACAGGGTTGATAAACCTAAGGAGGATAAACAAATGGTTCTCACAATTCTCTCCAAACTTAGTCCATAATACCCAATGTTTATATCCACATTCGATTCAGTTAGGTTTTCCTCTAGATCCACCTGGACAATGCCCTCTCTTGAGGCCTTTATAGAGTCTCTGACATAAGAGCAGAACAAGCTCATCAATATGGAAAAAATCAAAGGCCCAAAGGTGCATGCACTTACTATGAAAGATGGTAGCGGTCATCAATATCAAAAATATAAATACAAATACAAAACAAAAGCACATGCAAATCCAAAGAAGGAAGGGTACTCAAAACCCTTCAATGATGCCTCTGGATCAAAAGGTGGAAAGGGAAGAAAAGGGGAGAAATGCACTTACTGCCATAAAGGATTCCATCCAGAATCTGAATGTATGCATAAAAAGATAGAACCAATGGCCCAAATACTTCAACAAAACAACCTTGGATATCGCATCCCTAAGGGTGCCAAGAAGAAGAAGCTAGAAGATCAAAATCCCAAGAAAGGCAATTCTAGTCATGCTTTGATTTCCATCAACTCCTATCCTGATGCTTGGATCGTAGATTGAGGTGAATCAAACTGTATGGTTGTCACAAAATAAGTTTATTCTTTTTTGGATGCAAGCAAATTTCCTCCTATTTTGATGGGGGACAACTCTCCATTTGACGTCACTGACAAAGGAAGAATTGAACTCACAAACGGAAGCTTTGAGAATGTGGTTCACGTTCCCAAACTTTCCGTCAATATTATCTCCATGTATCATATGACTAAATCTGGCATCGGAAAGAGATTCATATTCACACTTGATGCAGTGGATATCTATGACATGCAAACCAATTCCAGGGTTTCTATCGGTGAGGTAAATCATCAATCTAGACTCTACATATTTTCTGAATTTATTAAACTAGATTTTGCATTACTGCTTACCCATGATAATGAAAGCAGTAGGATATGAAACGAAATGTTTGATCATTTAAATTTAAGATATATGCAACAACTTAGAAAGTAGGGAATGGATGATGGTCTACTTGACTTCCACTTCTCCAAAGGAATTTGTGAGGGGTGTGTTCTTGGAAAACACCCTCAAGAGAAATTCGACAGAGGAAAGACTTAGAAGGCTTCCTCTCCTTTAGATCTGATCCATAATGAACTCATGGGCCCTTTTCCACATCCATCAATCAGTAAATAAAGGTACATGCTCATTTTTGTTGATGATTTCTCACGCTCCACATGGATTTTCTTTCTCAGGAAAAAAATAGAGGTTTTTCAACACCTCAAAGATTTCAAAGACCTTGTTGAGACACATTTAGGAAAGAAAATCAAAGTCCTTTGAATAGAGAACGAGGGAGACTATTTCAACCATGAGATACAAAATATTTTTCATGAGGTAGGGATTCAATTGCAGCACACGGTATAATTCGCAACAAAACGAAGTTGCTGAGTGGAAAAATAAATTTCTAAAAGAGATGGCATCTTGCATGCTACATGTAAAGTCACTTCCACAAATATTGCGGGTTGAAGCACTTAATTTTGAAACCTACATCCAAAATATATCTCCCCATAAATATTTCAAGGATAAGACCTCCTACGAGGCTTAGAGATGCCTCAAACCAGAAGTGACCCACTTCCATATTTTCAGTTCATGTGCATGGTCCAGGATTCCCTCTAAGAAGAGGAAGGAACTTGATCCACAGAGAACATAGTGTATCTTTTTTGGATACCTCGACGGTGTGAAGGGATAAAGACTCATTGATATTTCCTCAGACCAACTCTTCATTAAGCGGAGTGTCCAATTCGAGGAAAGTGTCTCGCATGTACCTCAATATCCGCACGCAGACACTTTTATTCTTCCACTTGTCAGAGATGATGCGAATGCACATGTCGAATATTCTTCAGATGAGATTTCTAATTCTGAATATTTAGATGATCTAGATACAAATTCGGTACAGTCAGATGCAGATTCAGTGCATGCAGATGTAGATGTAGAACCAGAGTAGAGGCCCAGTGGGCCAAGACTACTCTTTTGGATGCAGGATATCTTGTTGGAGATCCAACTGATACTAGGAGTACTCGATCTAATTTCCAGGAGCCTCCTCTTGCACTCATTGCCACTGAAATGATGCCACCCATGAGTTTGTTTTTTGTTCATTCTTCAGATCCATAGTATTATGGTGAGGCTGTTGGAAATCCCTTTTGGGAATCCACCATGCAGGAGGAGTACAACTCCCTCCTCGAGAACTAGACTTGGGATCTGGTTCCTCTTCCTTCAGTAAGGAAACTTGTCAGGTGCATATGGGTCTACAGGACCAAGAGCATAGTGGATGGATAGGTTAGGAGATACAAATCCATGCTATTTTCCAAAGGCTTTTAGCAGGTGCATGGCATTAACTATGATGAGACCTTCGCTCCAATAGCGAAGATGGATTCCATACATTTGGAACTTGCCATTGTGGTAGACAAGGGATGGGAAGTCCATCAGATGGACATGAAGAATGCATTTCTTCATGGTGATCTCTTTGAGGAGATATATATGGAGAATCTCCATGGATTTATGTAGGATTCATCTTTGGTCTGTCGATTGAGGAAGTCTCTTTATGGCCTCAAGAAGGTTATGAGGGTATGGTATGCCAATATGGACTCCTAACTACTATCACAGAACTTTGTACATTGTAAGTTAGACCTGAATGTTTACATGCTCAAGACAAATGATTCACTTCTACTCCTATTTCTGTATGTTGATGATTTGTTGATCACTGGTTGCTCGATTTCAATGATTGCTACATTCAAGAGGATTCTGCATGATAGGTTCTTGTTGAAAGATGGGTCCACTACATTTCTTCCTTGGACTTGAGATCAGTCAAAATGAATCAAGAATCAAACTGTCTTAGGCCAAGTATGCACGAGATCTCCTTGAGATATTTCACGTGACAGACTGCAATTCTGTCGCGACTCCTTTCCTATCAGGATTCAAACTTGAGGATAGTGGGGACACTCCACTGATTGACAACACACTGTACATATAGCTAGTGGGGATATTTTCATATCTCACACCCTCCAGACTAGACCTCTCCTATGTAGTTGGAGCAGTATCGAGGTTCATGCAGGAGCCTCATGAGCTTCATTGGAAGGTTGCAAAGCATATCCTTCGATACGTATAGGGTACCATCACCTTTTGGATTCACTATTCAACAGACTCTACATTGGGCCTCATCGGGTTCACTGATTCTGACTGGGCTGGTGATAGCATTAATTGCAAGTCCACATCTGGTTACTCACTCAGTCTTGGTTCCAGGCCTATCGTTGGTTGTGTAAGAAGCAGGCTGCTATTGGTCTATCTTCAACCGAGGCAGAGTATAGAGGGGTAGTTAACATAACCATTTAGGCTCGGCAGGACACGTGTCAGCGTTTTGGGAGGTGTCGGGATTTTACCATCGGAGATTTGGGGAGTATAGAATCGTTGTAACACGAAATCACGATACGCGATTGCTCGATCAGATCTAGACCGTCCATTGTGTAGGATGCGTGTCAGGAGATCCCGTAGAGTGGGGGATCGAGAAATCAGATTTTCTGGAGACGAGACTCATGCATATTGAAATCGTGATACGTGATTTCCTGATCAGATCTGGACCG
>JZKD02S1728066.1:441989-463163 GCA_000966675.3 Picea glauca
CATGATTGTTTTCCTCTTTCCTCGTTTATTTTAGTGTATCTTTTGTATTTGGGTACCTAACATCGCCTCGTTGACAAGACCCATTCTTTATTTTCACCATAGTGATGTTCAGGGGGGGTGTTGGAGATACTTCACACACACTTAGGATTTCTTTTTCCTAAGGTTTTCCCTATGTTTATTAGTCATTATTCAATATCCTATATTGTAGGGAGATTATTCCTCTAGGATAATATTCTCTTCAGTTCACACTTTAGTTTGATCAGTTGAGTGGAGTCTAGATGCCACATTGGGATGATCACCATGTAGCATTGGGATCATCACCAACTAATGTGCATTTTCCTTGGGATCATCACCATACTAGTGCATTAATCATGATTCCATGATCTCCTCCTCACTTCATTATGTTTCAGTCAGTTAACTGAAGACAAAGAGACTAGTTAACTCAGACTAGGTGGTAGTTCACTCACGTAACTCCATGAGAGACTAGACTAGGTGGAAATTCACTCAGTAATTGCCTAAGAGACTAGAATAGGTGGAAATTCACTCACATAACTGCCTGAGATACTATACTAGGTGGCAGTTCACTCACATAACTGCCTTAGAGACTAGACTAGGTGGCATTTTACTACCATAACTACTGGTGTGTGTCTGGATCACTCTAGAACACGACCATGACACATTGGCTTCTCCTCTAGTGCACATTAGTTGAGTTATACAGAGTATATCATGTGTAAACTATCATTCATTCATTTGGTTAATGAAAATTCTTCCATTCTTTCTCTCCTGCTTCTCTTTTCTCATATTTTCTCTACAATGATGTATGTCATTTTCTAGCTAGATATATTCTGTGTAGGTTCAACACATTTACAATTTCCACACTACATTTTGTGACTGGTGCTGCTTTGACCCATCTGGTCAAATACTCTTTCACAGTGTTTATATACCTTGCTTCTAATGTCTTGGTTTATGGATAAACCGGTCCAATGAAGTCTATTTCCTATTTCTCAAATGCATGTAGTGTAACTTGTGGATGCAAAGGCATGTCATCCATTCTAGATGGCTTTCCAACCCTTTGAAAAATATCACATGCATAACAATATTCCTTAGCATCCTTGTGAAGTGTGGGCCACCAAATCCCTGCACACAAAATCTTCTGCGTAGTATCCTCCCACAATACCTTTGTGCCCTTATGATAGTATCATTAGCCTTTCATGCTCTAACACACATCATCTTAATATCCCATCTGCACCTAACTTGTATAATTTTCCTGCAATTATCTGATAGTCCACTGCCTTAACCACTAACTATTTATTTTGTGCAACTGTCATGTTTGATGGAGCCATTCCTGTACTTAATAATTACACAATTTCTGTGAAGTATTCATCCACCATACAAACTACAATTAAATGTGCATCCAATAAACTATCATCTAGGTTCCCTGCATCCTTTCCTAATAGAATACATGATAATTGCTTTGCTCTCGCATTCAATTTACCTGGCTTAATGATGACTTCAAAATTGTACTCTTGGAATAATAGAAACCATCTGCAAATTCTCCCCCCCAACAATGGCTTGTTCACTAAGTATCTTAGTGTGGAATGGTCTGTATACATCTTGAAATGAGAACCCAACAAATAATGTCTAAACTTTTGCAGTGCATACACCATTTCCAATCCCTCTCATTCTGTCGTAGTGCAATTATTTTCTATTGTTGACAACTTCCTACTTGCAAATGCAATTGGATGGTCTATCTATCCTTCTTCTGGATAGGATAATACTGCACCCAAAGATACAGACGATGTAGCCACATGAGCATGAAATTCCTTCTTCCAATATGGGAATATCGAAATTGGCAATCACTGACTTATGCTTTAATGTGTCCAAACCTTTCTGGCAATCCTCATTCCATTGGAATTTAGCTTCTTTCTTCAACAACTTCTCCATTGATGTTGTAATCTATGCATATCCCTTAATGAACTTCCTATAGTATCATGTATGGCCCAGATTTTCTCTTAACTGTCTTACTCATGTAGGTGGTTGTAATTCCAAAATCACTGCAATCTTGGCAGGATTCACTAGTAACCCTTACTTACATACCACATGGCCCAACAAAATTCCAACAGGAACACAAAAAATACATTTCTTCAAGTTCAACGAAATCTAACATTGTATACCATTCTGATTCCACCACTGGTTCAATAATTCCTACTTCTAACATTATTTCTATTTGTACCTTTACCTTCTCTTAATACTTTAGATTCATTCTATAGGATCTCTATCTTATTGTCTTAGCATATGGTTTCAAAGGGATGTTGATTTCTCCTTTCTTACCAACTATCCCTTTCATTTCTACAAATGTGGGTGGGAATAGATCTTGATACTTGCGTAGTAAGTCTGCATTTTTTTCCACAATTTCATAATTCCAATAGTCTCCTATGTAAGAAAACTTTGGATTCTCTTTTGTCCCAATATTTACCTTACGCATCCTTAGTGGTTGTGCATACTCAACAAATTTAAGCTCTGTACCTTCCACTATGCATTTCCCCTCAGTTTCAAGTATTTACATATTTCTTGGAGCCTCCTCGTCCTAATATTCTTGATCCACATTATAGCAGTCCAACTTTTCATGAACTATCATAGAAGTTCTATGCACACAAGACATAGGTACTACATCCATCGACCCTTCTTCTGAAAAAACCTTAGTTCTAATGGCCTACAAAGTTGTCTCTACCAACGAGGATTCATATTCAAAAGTAAATGTTACCTTAAAACTTTGAGTTAGCTCACCCCACTCTATAGTTTCTTTGTGCATTTTTATTTCCAAGTGCTAGTTCTTGGGAATCATATCCAATGTGTGTATGAACTTATGCTTCCATTCCTTTTTCAGTATTGAACTCCATATATTTCTGCACTTTGAAATATGATATGTTGGGTCACTTACTCTTGTATATTTTTGTGTAGAATACTCAACCTCGGTACCAAATCTAACTTGCATTAATATTTTACACTGCTTCCAATATTCTATTCATTATTTATGTGAATCCCACCATCTAGTTGGAGTGGCTTTCAAGACATCTAATGCCAACAATCTTTGTTGTTCATGTATCTGCAACTCAAACGCCTTTACAAAAGAACTTATATCAGTCAAACCATCATACTTGGGTGGGTCACATAACTCCGTTCTAATCCAGTGTAATGATCAAGTAATGTAGGCACACCATCTAGTGGATACTTCATGCATACTTTGCTACCAGTGTTCCAGTCGTTCCTCTGAATCTAACACACATGAGATAATGCTTCTCCAACTTAGGGCACCATCTATGGTCAAATTAACATATTCATCCATTCATGCCGTCATATTATATAGGTTATCAATTTTGTTCCCTCTAGATGGTTCGATATACCTCTTTCCTTCTGTCGGATCCAATGGTGTAGTAATCTTCAAGTCCCCTACTTCAAAGATCATTTCCCTTTTCTTCAAATTAATAATTGCCTAATTGTCAAAGGCCCATTCATGCTCTATTAGCACTGGGTATGGATGACTATTATCCACAATCTCAATGACTTTGAAATATTCTACATTGTGCACTCCATCTATATTCACAGGTACCCTTAAAAACTGACCAATTGGTACTATTTTGTGTTGGTTCGCCAATCTTAACTAGACGAGAGACCAAATCAACTTCGGATTCCCCATCATTTCCCATGTTTTCTTCGGAAAAACATTTACATCAGAATCCAAGTCTAAAATGACCTAGTCCATGTCATAATCCCCAATCTGTGCACTTAATCTGAACTCGTCGTTGGTCTTGTTTTTACGCAGTACCTAATTCAATACCTTTTGCATAGTAGGAAGTTCCCTTTCTTGCACACAATGATCAATCATTCCACGCAATGCATTCAATGTAGTTTCATATTTCATCAATTCTAAACAACTTATGAGAAATCATTTCAAAGGAATGTCAAGCACATGGGTTACACATGATATTGATGATATCCAATCCAATCTTATTATCTTATTCCTTGTCTACTAATATGCTTCTTTTTCTTGTTGTGGGTCAAATGTCAGCATAGGTCCTGTTGATTTCCTCACCCATTTCTCACTCTTCCTCCCTTCGTTTATCGTGTCATATCTTTCCTATGCTCCTCCGTGTGTGATAGATGCTATTGTGGGTCCTTCATCACATATCTATGCTAATATATTTTTTATGTTCCATTTCTGGTTCTAGTTCTGATTCCCTTTTTCCCGCCACTTCATAAGTAATTGAGGATAGTCTTCTATCACATGATCCAATGCTCTACAATACATGTAGGTTGTACAAGGATTTGGGTAGTCATGAGCTAAGTGTCCCAGTTGATTACAATTGTAGCATACTATTGAGCCTCCACCTCCTCTGGAAAAAAATATTCTACCTCGATCTCTACCAAATCCTCCTCGGCCTCCTGGATTAAATCCTCTCTGATTATTATACTATGGACCACCTCCTTCTATCAAGGCATTTTCCTCATGAATTATATACATATCTAAAGTGCGCTCTCTCATTAAATCGAATGTGCAACAATCCTTCACTTTGTGCCCTACGAACTTGCAAATGTTACAAAATAAATTCCTTGGAGTACTTTGGTATTTCTGCAGCATTGGACAATTAGGCGGATGATGTCCCCAAGTCTTACATATTTCGCAGTACCCCCTCCTAGTAATGGTTTTAGTTCTCTAGTTTAAAAATATTACGCAAAGTTTCGACATTCGTCCTTATGGTGGCCTTCAGTCCTACACTTGGCACACCAAACTTGTTCCTTCTTCTCCTTTCCTTTCGTCAGTTATGCTAACTGAATTGTCAAGGTGGCTAGCTAGGTATGGACTTGATCTATCCCCCACCATCCCCTATGGGAGATGCTTCCATCTTCATTTCAATCTCCAAAGCTTCAGGATACGACACAACCTTTTGTTGTATCAACAGGCAATGAATGTGTGGCAATAACCCTACAATAAACCGTTCTCTGTGTTTTTTATTAGGAATCTAGAATGCCAATTTTCCCATAAAATCTTTAAATATTTGATCATAGTCCCAAACTGACTCAGTTTGCACTTATTTAATTTCCTTCAATTATGTGATGTACTACGACTCAGTCTTTAGTTTCTTCAACTCTTTCAACAATGCTTGTCTAATTTTTACCAGTGTCCTTGCTTGACCTATAGGTGTAGTACTCTGCAGTTTCATGTACCATACTAATGCATGGCCTCTAAATGTTGTTTCCAACTGTGTAATATTTTTTTCCTCATCCTAAACATTCTTCGCAACCCAAATTGTCTCACATACAAGTAGGTGTTGTTCTAGGTCCTCCGACCCAACTCCTTAGAACTCAAGCATTCTCAATGTATTGTCTACCCTTGCCATGGTATTTTCTGTAGTACCTCCCCTCGATGTTGCTGGTTTATTTTGATTCAACGTACTACTTCCACTGCTTTGGATACCACTATTATGATTTCCTCCGCTAACTATAAGTGCTTTTGAAAAATCTTCAAATTTTATCTCAGATCCAGGTGATGCACATGGGGTCATGGAATCAACACTGGATCCATCTTGAGTAGGAATTAATGACTCTTCTATTATAGGAATGAACTAAGAATCCTCTTCCTATCCTTGTGTGTGTGGTATTTCTACGATCTGGATTAGTGCGAAGGGTTCTCTCTTCTCATACTCATTGCGTGACTCTCCCTTCTCAGCCCCAATCTTCAACCTCTTGTACCTTCTTCGACTGCGCAGTACTCCAAATTCATCTTCCTCTTATGATACACCTTCTTTTTTTCTTTGCATCATCATTCTCTCCCTTCCTTCTTCATTTCTTTCATCATTCTTTCCTACCTTCAGACCATCCCCTGGTCAACCCTTAGTTCACCTATGTGCGCGAATCCCCTTAACAATAAGACTCCATCATCATCACACATTTATTTCACAACAACATATTTATTCAGGTACCTAATGCTTTCATAAACCTTTCACATGGACCCTTGAAGAAATCCCTTTCTGCAACACTATATGACTGGGTACAATCTACTACAAATTCCACAATATAACCCCCCAATATGCTATTTAACCAAAAATAAACTACGCACGAAGTAATATTTCTTACATAATTCAGTTGTCTTACCAACTCAGGGTTCCAGTTCCATGGGACTGCAATTCGATATCTTCCAGTATTCTCCACTAACCTTTCTAACCATTCAGTTAAAATAATCATAAATTCACCAAAGAAAATATCATGTAGCTTTGTGAACACATACGTTTGCAACCATTATTCGTCGCTCATCCAAGGGTTTCTATTCTCTCCTCGAGCAAATTCTCGCTCCTTCCTTTCTATCCATTCGACGATCTCTTTCTTAGTCGACCTCCAAAAAATTCCCTCAATTACAAATTCTAGGTCCCAACAACGGAACCATTTGTTGGCATGCAGTTATAATACCCTAGGTTTAGTTTATTCAACCAACAAAACCCTTCAGATACCAGCCCTTTCGACATCACCTACATGCAGGTGAAGTCTCACCCGAGGTATCTACCGGGGATGTAAGAACCAAGCTTCTGTATGGATGAGGGGATGTGAGCCTATCATCATATCCATTACTACTTATCTGCCCTGTGCGTAATATCTTTATTCATATCCTTTGATTAGTTAACAAACTCTATTGTGAAGAACCCTTATAACATAGATTGCAACATAAATAACCCATTGGATCCTTCATTATTACTTCACATCAATCATATAGTAAACATATCTATACTAATCATGTATAAACATAACATCCATGAACAACCACATCAAAGGACACATTCACACACAAAATTTAATGTGGTTCACCCAATCCTTGGGCTATGTCCACAATGGTTAGATTCTATATTGATCTTTAGGCAGTAATCACCTCAGGCCTGCACACTGCACTTACAATATAAACAACATATTATCCTCAATCTAGCCTAGCCGCTCTGCAGTGCTCGCCTCTCTCTCTGCAAAATCTCTCCACAAACATAAGAATAGATTCTCAATCATAGGCATGTTAAACTCTTACTTTCAACAACCTATTATTCCCCAACCCATTACATATTTATACATAGAGTTAGGAATCATAAACCTAATAGTTTATCCCCAAACCCTAACATGTCGTAGTTGTTTTCTGTCTTTTTCTCCAACATGCTGCGTTTACTTCCTTTGCGTCTGCATGTTTCCTTCCCTCTTTTTCCTAGTTGTTTCCTTCCTTTGCGCCTGAATGTTTTCCTTCTTTTGCACTTGCTCTGACTTTTATTTTGACCCTGCAAACTGCTCCATTTTTTTCTTTTACACCTCCTCTTCCAAACTTAGTTATTCAAATTTCCTGTTCAACAACGTGGTTCTCAAAACCAATGTCATCTCACTTATACTCCAAACCCCAAGTTTCCTATTATATCAACGTTATCCTTTGGATTACTCAAAAATGAATGGTTAATCTTGTTTAGATATCCAACACCATCATCAACAAAATATCCTCCACATTCTTCTACAATATTAACTTACTTTATTTTATAATATAAAAAAGGTAAAACCACTAAGTTTTGTCAATTTTCAAACCAACTAATAATCAAACAATATAAATACTCTTAGAATATTTCCAATGTATTTGTTATTACTCAAAAAGATCTTTTGTACCTCTCCCTTGTTATATTTCACCCACACAATGATGATGCCTTGCTATATTTCCAACCAAATCAAAACTAAAAGGAAAATGAAAGCTTCATCAACTCAAGAAATCCATTACACTTATCCAAATACATGGAAATGATTATGAAATTCACATTGTTGATATATTAATGTACGCAACATGTGAAAAAGTTAAATATATAGAAATTCTATCATAAGTGTCTATATTTATTGCAACTCATGATATACCATGGACAACTCATTCAACCAAGGAAGGCATATCTTCATTATGATGCTGGAATTCCTTTTTATATGATTTTTCTCTTTATTATAAAATTCATTCACAAAAGTTATTTTTTAATTAAAGTTAGTTTAATTTAAACCATCCGAGTTGTCATAGTGGAACAAAAAGTTCTATAAGGTAGATGTGAGCGAATTTTAATGCAAGTAAAGTTAAAAGTGTACTATAAATCAAATTGAGATCATTGTGGTTGGATCCATCTCAACAAACTTTCATTAAAAATAAAAATAAATAGTGCCAAAATCATATAGGAAAATTAGTTGAAAGAGAATAAAAATTAATAATATCAAAATTATATATAAAAAAATAATGCCAAAATCATATCACAAAAGATAGTTGAAAGAAAATACAAATTAACAATAATAAAATCAATAACATCAAAATCATATACGAAAGGTATGTTCAAATTTCGTTTCAAAGGGAAGGGAAAAAATTATAAAGTCAAATCACTAAAATTAAATATTAATCATAGTATTTTATTATTGTTCTTAAAAATTTGTTTTAAATTTCAATGACACTAAAATAACAAGTGCTACATGGTAGTGTAATTCCTGTCGGGTTGGAATGGGAATAAATGCACTGTTATGGCAGCACCGAGGAAGAATTAAAAGCCCGATACAATGGACAGAAAATAAAACTGCAACGAACACGTGGAAAACAACATGAATTACAAGTGGTATCCATGTAGAAAATGACTTGTGTCACTGTGTGACATGCCGACCATAAGACGTTAGGCTGCTACATGACCCGGGGAGAATGTCACCGCGGGAGTAAGGCCAGAGTCTCGAATTCCTGAATTAGTTAATCACAATATTATATTAATATGGGGTTAACAAGTAATTAGTGAGAAAGTGACTTTGTGAGAGCATTCCATTCTATTAAAGAAATCATCTGGCTTGTGTGTCTCTATATGTGTTAGGATAAATAAATTTATATGTGATGGACAAGAAACAATTTTTTTTTTTGAAAATGTGTCCAGTGTCGAAGATTCTTTGGTCTTCTTGTGTGACCTTTGTGTTTGCTAGTTTTTCCTATACATTTGCAGAGGTTGATCTGCAATTTCTCTCCAGGAAGAGGGCATCTTTGTATAGCACCGACTAGGCATTTCAGTACAGTACCAACTGATATATTTTCAACATGTCTTTCTAGTTGATTGTTTTTATTTGGCAAAGATAAAAAAATTCAAAGGTTTCTATTTATGGGGATATTCTTGCAGACTAATCTGTTAGCACCGAAATGACAGCCTAACGAGGAGGTCAATCCTACTGCATTTTTTATAGATGTGATACTCCTCTTTAAGTTTTTTCCTGGGGCATGTATAGTTCAAATGTGGGACTTATAAAATTTCCTTCGTAATGACTTGAAGCAATACAAAATGATAGAAAATGTTTTTATTTTTTATTTTTTTTGAAATAAAGGTTCCTGAAAAATAGGACCAAGAATCATAGACATTAAACATTCAAATTAAATAAACACAATTTCTCAGCACATAAAAATAAAAGAATATGATTGATATGCATAAAGAGAACAAATTCAACATTTCGAAAACAAGGCTACAAGGCACTGTCGAGATTGTTCTTGAAGTATTTTAAAGAGAACTAATTCAACATTCTGAAAACAGGGTTACAAGGCACCGTCGGGATTGTTCCCGAAGTAGTTTTCTTTGAAATTTATCAAAAAATAATAATGTCTGTTACATATTTCTTGAAATTTAAATGTGCTTGTCATATAGACTGGGATTGGGGCTCCCACAGACCATAAAAGAAATAAGTACAAGAAATAGGATCGTAGAAAGAAGAAGTGAGCGACGGTACAGAGCAAGACCTGAAAAGAAGAAATTGGAAGTTATCAGTCTTTGGTTAGACATTTTTATTTAAAGAGGTGGAATAACTGGATTGATAAATAAAGCAATATGTGATCAGTATAGACTTACTATGATGGTATCTATTTCTCCCTTTGCAATTTTCTTACTGATCCCTTTTTATTGCTCTCGTCGACGACCACTAGAATCGTGCCAACCGCTTATTGCCCTTCGTCGGTGAGCTTGTCGATTTCCCTTTGGAGCCATTCTCCAATGTAGCTTCTCATGGGGGCCAAGTCGATCCCATCCTGGATTTTTATGTTGAAAAGATTGTTTTCTAATTCCCTTAGACCGATAGAAATATTAAGCAGAGCCTATTCAATTTCTTCATTCTATGTCGAATAGTCCACTACCCAGTTGTTCACGCCATCTTGAACATATTCAAGGATGTCGTAAAACTTTTCTAAAGACAACCCCTTTAAAATATCAACTTCTTCATCAAAGGCTTGCTTGGTTAAGGAAAAGGACTTGAGGATTAAATTGGGGTCTTAGACTTCGTTGGTACATCTGACTAAGTCTATTTCGGTCAACTTTCTAAATAATTCTTCTTTCTCTGATATGGCTTGTTCACATGATTCGACAATGAGATGTAGGTTCTTAACTTTCTCTTTCTAGCATGCTTTTAATTGTTTGATTCAGTTTGGGGAGGGGCGATATTCTTGTCTTCTTCTCCGATCTGACATGTTGGTGACATGGTTTCCAAAATGGATGACCGTCTCTAGATAGAAATGTTCTTCATTTTTTAAATCCACCTACAAATGTTCATGCAAAGCATGTGCTCTCGTTCCAAGGGAAGCTATATTTTGTGATGCTCCATGATGTCGTGCTCTTGGGAGTGCTAGCTAGGAATTGAACACTCTTCTCACCGGGGAATTTTCCCTGTTGTTTGTACAATTCAGTTGTTCTTTGTAATGTCTCTATGTCGCCATCGTGAGGAGGAAGAGTGTTGTTGTCATTATCTCTGTCTTCATTCAGGCATGCATGGGTAAAAGAGTTTCTAAATCCAACTGCTAGTAATTTTTCTAGAAAAATCCCATTAGGGTCGAACCCTCTTAGCCTTTCAGCATATCTTAGGTTCAAGTTGTTGAAATGGATGTGAATTCGTCAATCTTGTTGACGTTCCTGAACACGAAGTCCCCGAATTTCCAAGGTAGAGGAATGGACTGCTTTTTTCTCTTCTCATGGAAAAAATGCAACCAATAGTTGTATTGCCTTGTTATTTCTATAACAAACATCTTGTCCGTAATGTGACATGGAAGGAAAGAAATATTTTCCTTGGAGCCAAAAAGAATTATTACACTATAATTTTCCATTTGTTCAAGTGTCCCCTTCCTGTCCAAAAAATTGGTTTCCTGGTCAGACATATGGGGAGCATCATTTCCTAACAATAAATCTTTGAAAACCGAGACAAAGTCATTAAAAACCTCATAAAAACAATGGGAGGCCTTGTGCCTCCACAAGGCCTGGTACCAGAAGGTTACTGGGTTGAATTGATAGTTTACCTTCTTGGACAAAGATAGTTTTGGAAACAGACAAAAATGAGCTATCGCGAAAACCAAGTAGGATGACATATAAAATTTCTTCTCTTCTTTGAATTGTGACAATTGGGAACATATTTCAATGGAAATTAGCTCCCCCAAATAAAAAATGGCCTGTTCCTTGACTGTGAAATACAAAATATAAAGTACCATGCGGGAAATGCTTGTTGTGCATTCCTGTCCCGTTATTCTTGTAAACAACCAGGTAATCTCCCGGAATGGATTTCTAAAATAACTAACCTGCAAATTTGTTATATCTTCAGAAACCATTGTCGGGTCTTCCAGGAACTCAGGTAAGAGGTCCAACCCATTATCATGATTTTTTAGGAACTGATTGCAATCTTGTCTTCTGAAGGTCAATGTTGGCTCCAACAATCTTAATATATTATGGAAGACCTGAGGTGATAAAGAAACAAGAGATTGGTCCCATACTGGAATAATTATTTGGCTTGAAATATGTTTTTCGGCGCACCAAGAGACCACCTCCTTATCATAAAAAACTTTAGGGACGTAGCCTGCACGAGCAATTCCAGAAGTCCAAATTACTTCGTTCCGGGCGGAACGAGATGAATTGTAAGAGTATGCCCCAGAACACTAGAATTTTTGGTCCTCATGCCCGAAGATGTTCATTGTATCTCCATAGAACTGATTTTGAGCTGCTTCCATAAGTTTACGAGAACCTCTGTTTTCTCCAGACGATGTTTGAAACGAACAGTTGGAAGGGATAATATAACCCTCCACAAATCTTGGTCCAATGCGTGTGAGTGGGAGATCTCCTCAAGCCTTTCACTCATTAATGAAAATCTCGACGGTTGTTGCATGATGAGTTGTTAGCATTAAAGACTAGTAATTGCAGGGATGATTTTAGGGGCTAAATTTCGCTCATGGGCTAATTTCCATGGTTTTTCCAAAAATGAGATTTGCTATTTTAAAAATGATTTGTCCAAATTCTATAGGATAAAATGATTTTACCTTAAAAATAGCCAAAAATTTATTAAAACTATATAAAATACTTAGAAATTTGAATATTTTTACAAAAATATTGCCAAACATTTATAGTTGACATATGAAGGTTAGTAAGATTCGCCAAGGTTTCTACATTTAAAAATAAATTTCCATCCTTAAAATCATTCCTAAATTGCATACTTAGAAGTGCGAAGGTGGTGGGTACGATGAAGAGAAATTAAGGATTGGAGATTTCATGAACCCGCCAACCCGACGACCCATGAAAGACATTTCATGTTGTTTGAGATGAACAATTGGAAGGGATAATATAACCCTCTACAACTATTGGTTTAATGCGTATTAATGGGAGATCTCCTTGATCATTTCTCTCATCAATGACAATCTTTACGGTTCCTGCATGATGCATTGTTAGCATTAAATCTTATTAATTGCATATTTAGAAAGAAGTACGAAGGTGGTGGGGGTGGGGAAGAGAAATTAAGGAATCAATAATTATCGAAAGCGGTCTGTCGGGCTTCAAAATAGGGTTACAAGGTATAACTAGGAGAGGTGAGGGCTCGATGGTCAAATTGTTTTGAGTGAAAAAATGTGTAACACAGAAGAGGGAATGATGGGGCAGTCCAGTGGTCAATTTGTATATCGTGGAACTCCGAGCACTTTTTGCAGGTCACAGAACATTGGAAGCGCAATCATGATCTCGCCTGTCTGGGAACCCACAATAAAAAAAGTGGCTAAGTATGGAATAGGGAAACAATAGGTCGGACTCGTTTTCGCTAATATATTGAATTTTTTAATAGATATCCCATTACCTGGAAAGATCTTTTCTGCATGTTTCTGGACAAGTTGTGTAGCGATAGTCAATGTGACTGTCTCATCGAGCCTTTTTCTTATTAATGACTATATTTACAGTTGTTTCATGATGAACTTTTAACATTAAACCTTAGTTGTTGCATACTTGGAAAGAAGTGCGAAGGTGGCGGGCACAGGAAACAGTGACTAGGAATTGGAGATTTCATGAACTCGCCAACCCGAGGATCCACGAAAGAGATTCTAAGATATGGGTAAGCATGGAAAACATTTAGACGAGCTTCAAACTAGGGTTACAAGGGTTCCTCAAGAGACATGATTCCCTGACGGTCAAATTGTATGTCTCGAAACTTTTGAGTGGAAAATATGTAACACGGAAGAGGGGATGATGTGGGAGTCTGGTAGTCAATTTGTATATTGCGAAAGTCTGGGAGATATCCTTGAGACTTTCGCTCATTAATGGAAATCTTCATGGTTCCTGCATGATGACTTGTTAGCATTAAAGCTTACTAATTGAATATTCAAAAAGAAGTACGAAGGTGGCGGCGATGGGGAACAATAATTAAGGAATGATTAATTATCAAAAGTGGTTGTTCGAGATTCAAAATAGGGTTACAATGTATAAACAACAAAGGTGAGGGCCCGACGGTCAAATTGTATGTCTCAGAAGTTTTGAGTGAAAAACATGTAACATGGAAGAAGGCATGACGGGGCAGTCCAATGGTCAATTTGTATATTGCAGAACTCCATGTACTGTTTGCAAGTCACTGAACATTGGAAACGCAATCTTGAGCCTACCTGTCCAGGAACTCGCAATCGAAAAAGTGGCCAAGTATGGAATAGGGAAACGGTAGGTCGGACTCGTTTTCCTTAATATATTGAAATTTTTAATAGATATCCCATTACCTGGAAAGATCTTTTCTGCATTTTTCTGGACAATTTGTGTAGGGATAGTCAATGTGATTGTCTCCTCAAGCCTTTTTCTTATTAATGATGATATTTATGGTTGTTGCATGATGGAATGTTAGCATTAAACCTTAGTTGTTTCATATTTGGAAAGAAGTACGAAGGTGGTAGGCACAGGAAATAGTGAGTAGGAATTGGAGATTTCGTGAACCCGCCAACCCAAGGATCCAAAATAGGGTGACAAGGGTTCCCCAGGAGACGTGAGGCCCCGATGGTCAAATTATATGGATTAGAAATTTTGAGTGCAAAATGTGTAACGTTGAAGAGGGGATGATGTGAGAGTTCGACAATCAATTTGTATATTGCAGAGGTCTGGGTGTTGTTTGTAGGTCACAGAACAATGGAAGTGCAATCTAGAGCCTGTTTTCCCAGGAATCTATGATCGAAAAAGTGGCTACGTATGGAATGGGGAAGTGGTCAGTCGGATCTGTGATATAAAAGCATGACTAGAAATGTGAACTCGTGAGTTCTCCAACCTGCACAGTTAGACATTTTCGGAAAAACGACTAGTAACCAGAAAGAGAAAGTAGAGGGGAAAAAGAAAGGGGAATTTGGTTAAGTATAGAAGAGGGAAAAGAAGGGGATAAAAGAGAGTGGGAAAATAGAAAAGCCGAGGGCAATTTTCATAAGTGGGAATTGTTCTCGAACAAGCCTCATTGTTGCAAAATCATCATTTTCTAGTCATAATATTCATCTTTGTTGAATCAATAATAGGGAGGTCGATTTCATAGATTATGCTATTGGTCATTTCAGGCGACTGGGGTGCTGCGTGGCAGTTTACTCCCTACCAAGTAGATTTGGAAATGGAGATGATAGTTGGCACCTTATAATTATTGATGATGATGATTATTGGAAGATGGGGAGAGACGAGGAATATTGTTAAAAATCAGAAATTAACAATATGGTAAGTAAATGGAAATTAGAATAGATCTTTAACAATAAGCATATGAAAGTTGAAATATGTAAAATTAAATGAGAATTAAAGAAAACAAAATATTAAAAAGTTATGTTCAATTGTTTTTTAGAAATGAAATGATAATTTTTTTTAAAGATTAAAACCTATGTTGAAATTTCATTGAATACTAATTTAAGATATAAATTATATCTCAATTTACAATTATTGTAAAAGAATCTACCCAAAAATAAATGGCAGGAATAAAGTAATTAATATGAAATGGAATCTTCCCATAAAGTAATATGAAACGTAACATGTGAAGAAAATATCTTATAATATAATCTCGCATAAATCACGGTTTAATGCGTTTTAATGGGAGATGTCCTCAAGGTTTTTGCTTATTCATGCCAACCTGTTCGAACCTGTGTGGTGAGTTGTCACTAATTAAAGAATAATTAATGTGCATTGGGAAGGGCGTGAAGGTGTCGGGGATGGAAGGGAGAGATAAATTCTTTGAAACTTTTTGTGAAACCGGGTAGAGTGAAGCTTGCGAGTTGGTGGAGCCCGGGGTGGAATTGTAGATCATGAAATTTTTGGGTGCAAGATGTATATCACAGAACATGGGGAATGACATTTCAATGGTGCCAACCCGGGAACCGAAAACCATAAAATTGGCTAAGTATGGAAAGGAACGACAGTCGGCCAGACTCCTGTAAATGGCGGTTTAATGTGTGTTAATGGGATATTTCCTCGAGGTTTTTGCTTATTAATGCCAATTTGTTTCATACCATTGTGTTGATTTGTTACTAGTAAAAGAATAATTAATGTGCATTGGGAAGGGCACGAAAGTGGTGGGGATGGAAGTGAGCGATATATGACTTGAAACTTTTGTGAACTCGAGTAGAGTGAAGCTTGCGAGTTCGAGGAGTCCAGGGTGTAATTGTAGATCACCGAAGTTTTAGGTGCAAGATGTATATCACATAACAATTGGCATGAGAGTTCGATAGCACCAACCCTGCAAACCGCGGCCATAAAATTGGCTAAGTATTGAAAGGAACGACAGTTTCTCGGACTCATGATGTGAGGATATAGATGGAGATGAGGATATGCCAGTTCGCCAACCCGGGAACCCGCGATCATAGAAAGGTGACTAAGTATAGAACCAGAAAGGGATAATAGAGGGGAAGAGGAAAAGGGGAAAAGGGGTAAGTATCTCACACAACAACATCTACTGTTCATTTATTAATGCCAATATTTTTGAACCTATGTGGTGAGTTGTCACTAGTAAAAGCATAATGAATGTGCATTGGGAAGGGGGCGAATGTGGTGGGGATGGAAGGGAAAGATAAATGGTTTGAAACTTTTTTGAACACAGGTATAGTGAAGCTTGTGAGTTGGAGGATTCTAGGGTTGAATTGTAGATCATGAAATTTTTGGGTGCAAGATGTATATGATAGAACATGAGGCATAAGAGTTCGATAACGCTAACCCAGGACCCCACGGTCAGATAATTGGCTAAGTATTGAAAGGTACGACAGTTGGTTAGAATCATTATGTGACGATATATATGGAGATGAGCATCTTCCAGTCTTCTAACCCGGGAACCCGTGATCATAGAAATGTGATTAAGTATATAACCAGAAAGGGATAATAGAGGGGAAGAAGACAAGGGAAAAATAGGTAAGTATAGAGGAGGGAAAATAAAGGGAGAAATGAACATTTAGTATCAACTATGTAATATACTTGGACCATAAAGAAAATATGTACAAGAATCAAGCTTGTAGAAAGAAGAAAGTCGACAATGGAAGACAACAAGACCTAGCAAGAAGAAAGAAAAAATTGCCAGTCCTTGGTTAAAGCTTTCTATTTAAAGAGGTAGGGTAACTGGATGAAGACATTGACAAAGATAGAAGAATGTGATCAGTATGAACTTACTATGATGGTATCCCTTGCCTTGTCATTTTCTCATTGATGTCCTTTTATGGATTTCCTCGATGGTTATGGGAACCATCTCAAGCGTCCTTTGCCCTTTATTGGAAATATTGCCGACAATATTTTTGAGCCACTCCTTGATGTATCTCCTCATGGGCACCATGTTGATTTCATGCTGTATTTTTATACTGAAGAATTCACTTTCCAAGTCCCTTATATCAATAAAGAGGTTGTGCAATGCTTCTTCAATATCTTGGTTTTTAATCAAATAATAAACTAGCCAGTTTTTCACACCATATTCACCATATTCAATAATGCAATATAAATTTTCAAATGACATTCTTTTATAGATCTCAAATTGATCATCAAATGTTTTCCTGGTTTAAAAAACGAGTTGAATATCAATTTTGGGTCTTTGACTTCATGGGTGTTGCCAGTTAGATCTATCTCAGTTAGCTTCTTGAATAATTTTCCTCTTCTAGATATGGTCTAGCTACATTAGATTTTTATTCAACATTTTGTACTTTGATAAGTGTTAATTTCCCTCTATCATCGAAAAATTTGCGTTGAAGGTGCCTTCTTTGTAATGTTCCTGGTCATCCACATATGAGACAACTTAGAGATGTGAGACAACTTAGAGATGTGATTCAGGCCCAATTGAAAGACGCGGGAGTGGTTTTATGTGACGTCTGCTTTGGGGGAATTTTTTTTTGTTAGCCAACAAAATCTCAGACAAAAAATTCAAGTATATTATTATTGGTATTCTCCCTGTATTCAATTGTTTCGTTGGTTGAAAGGCCTTCCTGAATATTTGTATGTTGAATTTCTTTGTTTTATTGCTGTAAATTTGAAGGGAATTTCAAGTCACTTGCAAAATTCTCCTTTGTTGAAGTATATAGATTCTTCCAACAACACAGATTTAGAAAGTGTATCAAATGCTACAGACCACACCAGAATTTATCTTTCGTTAGCTGAGTGGCACATATCGTGGCTTACAAAATGGTCTGGAATATTCGGAGGTGAAACCAAATATTACTCCATGCCCGAATATACTTAGAAGGAAATTATAAATTTGGATCCTCATGAAGGTGAGAAAATGTATGAGTGGTTGAATCAACATCCTAAAATTATAGAACTTTCTATCTCAAAGTTTGTTGAGTGACATATGGATGTAGTAACATACTCGACAGACAATCAGCTTCTATATCAAATTTTGTTGAGCGAACTTTGGATGTAGTAACAGACTCGACATACAATCAACTTTTGATCACTACTGCACATTCTTCACACTATTCCTATGCAAATAATTACATCTAGGTTGAAGAGCTTAACACTCTTTGCAAGACTATTCCCCTAGTAGTTGAAGGTGGGTATATAACCAGGGAATGAGGCTCTCAAAATTTTCTCATGGCTACATTAATGAGTAACTGGGAAAAGTTAATGGGAAGGAATTCTGTAGTATGGAATTTGCAACACTTTGTGAAGATTACTTTATACTACCACCTTTCTGCAGGAAGTTTGACGTATACAGGTAATGATTTGGTTTTTGAAGATCACCTTTTACTACCACCTTCATGAAATGATTTTGTTTCATTCGCTAGAAGAAACCTTGATGTAGTAGATATTCCAGAGCTATTTCCACCAAATATCAACTTTCTTGTTGTTTCCCGTTCTTTGAATAAGGAGAATGCATTTCTTCTGTTGCTCGATGCTTGAAGTATTAACTTGTTTGGTTCAGATAAATTTCCATCACCTCACCGCAAACCTCTCTCTAGTTGTTGATCAGGATCACAGGTTGATAAGCACAAAGTGCCTTCCTGGTCGTAGAGTGCTTCCATCCCCAGCTTGGGTTTGCAAAGATGGTCGGTATTCGTATGCAACACAACTTGACCCACAAAAACTGCACCTACATGCAAATGAACAGATGTTAAAGTATATCAAGTAGTGACTCCAAGCCCTCAGTAGCTTCAGCTTCAGACATTGACAGTTGTGGTGATTCTAGGCTCCAGATAGCTTCAACTTCGGACATTGACACTAGCAGTGGAAATGGGAGCAATGCCATCGATTGTAGGGTGGTAATGCGATGAACAAGTAGGCCTATCATTGTCAAAGCACTTAGACTGCAGGGTTGTCAGACCTACAAAAGAGCATCGACTTTAGCGTTGCTTTGTCATGACAATTACAATGTTGTTGTGAGTGTGGACATCTTTGGAGGTTGGGTGTCCTGTGCGATGATGACCTCGACATTAGGTGCATACAATGTTAATTCAATTGTCATAGTCGATGATGGATTGAATGCATTTCCATAAGCAATATTAATTGTGTAATTAATTTACATTCTTGAAGGATGTGAATCCCAAATAACAACTCCAACTTTTTGACCAATGGTTTGTTAAAAAAATATATTATTTTATATTTTAAAAAATAAAAAATTGTATTTTCTATGTCTAACATTAGGATTCAAACATAAACATTTTTAAGTTAACTAAAATTAATATATAGCCAACTCACATCCCAGGAAGCGAGCAAACTCCCTAGAGCTAGTTTATTTCCATCATGTTAGTTGGGATAGAAGGATCCACTACCAGAAGAAAGAAACAAGCTACCAATAAAATCATTTGTACAAAACCAAGTTGGGGATGGAAGCACTCTACGACCAGGAAGGCACTCTGTGCTTATCGACTTGTGATCCTAATGAAAAAATCGAGAGATGCTTGTGGTGAGGTGATGAGGATTTATTTAAACAAGACAAGTTAATACTTCTAGCATCGAGAAAATTCCTTTTTTTTCAAATATTGGATCTACTGCAATAGAAGAAATGCATTATCCTTATTCAAAGCATGGGAAACAACAGGAAGATTGATATTCGATGGAAATAGATCTGGAATATCTACTATGTCAAGGTTTTTTATAAAGAATGAAACAAAATCATTACATGAAGGTGGTAGTAAAAGGTGATCTTCAGAAACCAAATCATTACCTGAATATGTCAAACTTCCTGCAGAAGGTGGTAGTATAAAGTAATCTTCAGAAAGTGTTGCAAAGTCCATAGTCTAGAATTCCTTCCCATTAGCTGTTCCCAGTTACTCATCTATGCAAGCATAAGAAAATTTTGAGAGCCTCACTCCCTGATTATATACCAACCTTCAACCACTAGGAGAATATTCTTGCAAAGAGTTGTAAGCTCTTTGATCCAGATGTAATTATTTGCATAGGAATAGTGAAAAAATGTGCAGTAGTTAAAGAAAGTTGATTGTATGTCGGATCTGTTACTACATCCATAGGCCACTCAATAAACTTTGAGATAGAAGATGACTTTCTGTCGAATCTGTTACTACACCTAGAAGTTGCTCAACAAACTTTGAGATAGAAAGTTCTTTAATTTTAGGATGTTGATTCAACCACTCATACAGTTTCTCACCTTTGCGAGGATCCAAATTTATAATTTCCTTCTGAGTATATTCAGGCATGGAATATTTGGCGTCACTTCTGAATATTCCAGACCATTTTTCAAGCCACAATATGTGCAACTCCTCTGACGATAGATAAATTCTGGTGTGGTCTGCATCATTTGATGCACTTTCCAAATCTGTGTTGTTGAAAGAAGTTATATACTTCAATAAAGGAGAATTTTGTAGGTGACTTGAAAGTCCCTTCTAATTTCCATCAATAGACCCAAGAATTTCAACATATAAATCTTCAGGTAGGCCTTTCAATCAACCAAAGGATCGAATATAGGGAGAATGCCAATCATAAGATACTTGAATTTTTTTGTCTGAGTTTCTGTTGGCTAACATAATTTTTTTCCCTCAAAGATGATGCCACATAAAACCACTCCCTTGTCTTTCAATTGGGCATGAATGAAATCTCTAAGTTTTCTTAGATGTGGATGGCCAAGAACATTACAAGGAAGGCACCTTAAAACCCAATTTTTCGACGATAGAGGGAAATCGTAATAAGTGTTTAAAATGAATGTTGGAGGATGATAATATAATCTCCCGTAAATATTGGTTTAATGCGTTTTAATGGGAGACATCCTCGACCTTTTTTCTTATTAATGCCAATATTTTTGAATATGTGTGGTGAGTTGTCACTAGTAAAGTCATGATTAATGTGCATTGGGAAGGTGGCGAAGGTGATGGGGATGGATGGGAGCGAAAAATACTTTGAAAGTTTTGTGAAACTGGGAGCCTGGGAACCCATGAATGTGTGACAACAGAAGGTTAATGATCGACTA
>JZKD02S1728066.1:491634-527426 GCA_000966675.3 Picea glauca
ATATAGGGTTTGTGACCAGTCCTGAAACTAGTCAATAAACAAGTGTTCTGGGTAAAACAGTCATAAATTTTTCATACAGACTCCAAATGTAGTGGGACCACTTCCATTGGAAAGATTATGGATTTTAATTTCTTGTGTGTGAGTTTCAGAATCAGATGTTAAATATTGAGCGCGGGGCATGCTGTACAAGTCGGGTCTTCTGAACAGACCAGAATTGAATAAAGTCTACCATTCTTTATATAACCTCTTTTTGGGGAGGATTCAAGGAGTGAAAATTAGAGGCGTTTCAGAGAATACATTGAGTAACATTATCTACAGGATCAAAGTACTCCAATAATTGAATAATTGCAGAAATTGAAGAAGTCTCAAAAAGCATTTTCATGTTCTATGTGATGATTGGTTGATGGTGATGATTTAATGTAAAGTTTTATTATCTCTCATATATTCTTGGGTGGAAGGAAGGGGAAAGGATAGAGAGTTCAAATATATCTTGATATTGGAGGATTGTATCTTCCTCTTGGAGCTGTATCCCTCCCTTTACATTTGGAAGCTATATCTACCTTTGGAGGTCATTACTTCCCTTGAACAAAAACTATTGATTATTTCTCATATATTATGCATGGTGTATTGTGGTGTATTGGTGTAACTCTTATACTATTGGGTTAAGTATAAGTATACTATTGAATGGTTTAAGTATAAGTTGAAAAAGGTTTTTAAATTGTACTGGATACTGATTCACCCCCCTCTCAGTATCAACAAATACATAGGAACTGATACTCCCTTCAAAGGGGGAGGGGGAAAGAAACAATATTTGAGAATCCTTGTTTAATAGGAAAGGGGATCTGAATATTTGAAATAAGCTAAGAGGAGGGAAACTGAAACTGAGGGATTTGACAAGAGTGGAACCAAGTCAATCAAATCCAAGGAAATACAAATGAGGATGAATCATGGAGATATATGTATGAATCTCAATTGTGAGAGAATGAGTTGGAGTCAATAACATGAGATCCTACCAAGTCTAAGAGTGATGAAGACTCTTTGAACATGGTCAAAGATAACCCATTAATGAGGAAAATGGAACTAGGGTACATAGAAATAACCCTTAAAATCATGGTCCTAGTGCCAATACGGGGGAGTTCATTGGCACCTGGGAATAGGAGGAACTCCTAAGACCAACATTAAAAGTAAAACAACTAGAGCTATACCTATGGAAATAAGTGTTGTGGTTAGAACATGTCGGGAGATAACTAAAGGGGAAATCCCTCATACGGGCTGATACAACTCACACATGTCTGGTAATATTGTATAATCAATCGATCCACTGAACCATCAAGTGTAAAAATCTCAACATTGCAATAATGAGTTGGAGTCAAGCACATGAGAACAATCAAGTCAGAAAGAAATGAGAATTATCCCTTCTTGGTCTAAGGAACCCACTAATGAGGAATATGGTCTTGAGGTACACTATCCCTAAACCAAACCCCTAGAATATAGGTGATGAAATTGGTAGGGGAAGGCCAGTTGGAGTCAAGGGATTAAGGGATCCTTAAAAACTTGCATGAGGTAGAAAGTACATGATAATTAACATAGAAAAACACCAATGGATGATGTGATCCAGATTTAGGAGTGGAACAAACTGATTAACATACTGAATATCATAAACACAGAGATAGGAAGAATAACACAAATATCCAGTGACCAATATCTTCTATTAAATAAAGAAATAGGTCGAATCTATAAAACTACAGAACTGAGACTTGCTCAAATGATGGTAGTTATCTCTGAGAAGAGATGTGGTTGATACGTGCATCCGTCTGAGTAGAATGGATTACAATGAGTCCCTAGAGGCCCTTTTCATATTACTCATGAATGCCAAAAACCTAGACATCCAAAAACCTAACCCTAGAAGGTGAAACGCCAAAATTCATGTGGGCCCTATGGGTAAGTTGGTGTAATTTGGTACCTCAAGTTCCTAGGGTCATGAATTTTTCACATGACCTCTGTTTTAGGTGTGTGATATCCCATTTGAAAGGTATTTTAGAGAAATACACATTTCATCATCAGACTCCGACTCTGTGTATATTCTGACTATGGTGAGTAAAAAAACAATGTTTAGGGAACTAAAACAGCCCTGGAAGTACAACAAGATTTGATGACATGAAAACATACAAAATGATCTAGTTGGATTACACGAGAGGACACCGGTGTCCACCTGGAGAATGTGTGAGGATTTAGACAGCCCCAGAAGTGTAGAACTCACAATTATAAAGAAATACAGAAAGACGTGCTGAATAAAAAATGGATGCGAGGAGCCAGTTGGAATAGGTGGGTGGCCACCAATATCCATCTGGATCAATCCTCCCCCCTTAAGAAGAAATGTTCTCCATTGAGTTGAGTTCCCCCATCAGGTGAGGAAACTTCTACTGGATTTGGCCCCTGATGAGCCACTTGCCTTTGTGTAGGAGTTTCACTACCTTGACAACCTGATACAGTTGGATCCACTACTGGCGAGTGCCCTTGACCTGTGTGTCCACTATCTGTTCGATGGATGCTTGTTCCCTATAGTTAGTGTTGAGCTCTATTGGTGTCGGTTATTCGACGATCTCAGAGGTGTCCAGTAATGGTGGAAAATATGGTTGAAGGAGGTCCACATTGAATAATGGATGGATACCAAGGAAGGGTGGAGTGTTGATCTCAAAATCATTTCTACCCACAAACTTGGTGATAGTGTAAGGCCAATAACAAAGTGGGCGAAGGTTCTGATGGGGCCCGGTGAGATGATCCTTCTGCAAATGTAACCAGAATTTGTCGCCAACCCAAAACTGGTGTGGTACCTTATGTTGATCATGGAATTGCTTGTACTTAGCATCAAATTTATGAAAAATATCCTGGACTTGTTGGTGGGTGTGCTGAAGTTGCTTAATGAATCCGGTGGATTTTTTTGATTGTAGACTGATCAGGGGAAGAGTCTGTTTGTGCGGTGGCAAGAGGAAGTGAAACATCAATAGGTCCCAAGGGTTGGAATCATAGACCCACCTGAAATGGACTATGGCCAGTGGAACTATGGAGAGCCCTTTTGTAACTGTGCTAGACATATGGGAGACTCTTGTCCCATGTTCAGGGATGCTTATAAATGTACATGCACAGGATGTGCATGATCATTTGATTGACAACCTTAGTTTGGCCATCAGTTTGGGGGTCGAAAGAAGTGGAATTTGTGAGCTTGGTGACCAACATAGACTAGAGAATCGACCAAAAGGTGATGAGGAACCTGTTGTCTCGGTCAGAGATGATGGTATGTGGTATCCCAAAGTGGACCCAAACGCATTCAAAGAAGAGCTTGGAAGTATCTCTGATTGTGACATTCTTCTTACAGGCTGTGAGGATGGCCATCTTCGAAAATTGATCAACGACCACAAACACACAGTCATTTCCATTCTTTGTGGATGGAAAACCAGACATGTAATCCATGTGTTAGCATCGGAAGTCACTCCTGGATTGCGACAGGAGCAGAGCCCGACACCCATCATTTTAATGTCACGATTTGTTTATAAAGGGATGATCAAATGGAAGTAAACTCAAAACAATATGGTTCTAACTCCGAAACTAGGCCAGCCATGCATGGGCAAGTGAGGTATTAGATGACTTCAGACAGTGAGTTGTAGTAAGGGTGAGTAGGGGGGAAGACTTGTATAAGAGAAAAGCAGAGGTCTGTCGTAAACATCAGGTTCCTAACAGACTGTAGAAGAAGGCATCTAAATGCGAGATCTTCTTACATTCAAACGCAAAAAACTAGAGAAAACAACAATGCCACAATAAATCCTTTATCACAACATAATTGCCATAATCCGTGCGAATCAGTCGATCACGAACTCTCTTAGCATAAGATGAAAACCAGATGGAGTTGGAAGACTGTCTGTCATTAAACAAGAAATCTTACACATCAATGCATAACCAGAGAACTAGAGTCTATGCTAAAACTTTACAGTAGGGAGCTCTGCTCTACCATCGATGCTTACAAAAATGGCGAAAACGCCTACATATACTTCAAACAACAACAACAACAAAAACAAGATGCTGCATTAAAAACATTGCGTCTACATGTCTTCTGACAGTCTGCCCATGCAGACTCAGGATGATCGTGCGCCTCTGACAGACACCATCTTAATTGCTCGAGGCTCCAACAAGGGGACTAGCTGATTCATTAAGTGTCGAGCTATCGTGTGCAGACTTCGGCTAGTCGAGAACTCGGGCATGGCTCTTTCAGAAAAAGGGGATACAGGACCCTCTCGAGTAGACCGCCTTCCAGACCCGCCATACTTTGCAATTAATGAGTGAGGCGAGGTTTCAACTACCCTCTCTCTTCTTCATTTATTCCCAACAGTTACCAGGATTTAGATCACATTGAATCAACGCCTGGAGAACACAGTGCCCCCCCTCTGAAACTCAATTCGGCGCTTTGGGACTCGAGTGGCCAAATGATAAACATTATCACCCCTCCTCTAGGCTTGTTCCTTTATGACCAAGCGCCAAAACCACGGGCCCGATTCTGGGCGCTATCGACATTTCGAGGTTCAGGGTTTCGAGAAGTGAAGTGACGAGGAGCACTTACCCCTCAAACTCCCGAATGCCAACATGACATGGATGTGCGCCGCATGTCCGTCAGATGAACGACCCAGATAGTACGTTATTATAAAGGGGGCTGCCCCCATTTGCAGGCTCACTTGATGTGACCTAGCGCTAAGACCGTGAGCTCGGCTTTGAAGATCGCTTATCGACATTTCGGGGTTCAGAGTTTCGAGAAGTGAAATGACGAGGGACTTTTACCCCTCAAACTCCCGAATGCCGATATGATGATGTGACCAGATCTTGCACCACGCGTCAATGGATAGGACGACCCGGACTTAGCTTTAAAATATAGGCGCTTTCTCTTATGCTATATATCGGGTAACTTAGCAGCCCCGAAATCCCGATGACCGTTGATCTTCTTCGTGGATGGATCTCGGTTGCCGATAGCAAAACCTTGCCCGCTCTCTTGAATCGTAACCAAAAAATAGATCCTTCCGCTGCTGTGCTTGGGTGTTTCCCATTCATCTTGTATATCGGGGTACCCTAGGCCCAAGACAAGAAATATCGCTAACACCATGGAGATGGATTCCCATGGCTTCTCAGGAATAGGAAGAGGAGTGTATAAGCCTTGCTTATTGATGGCTAGATTGGAAATGGCACAGACAGTGAAATACCTAATATACTTGTTGACGTCTTGTCGAAGTTTTGGCCAATAAAAATGTTTTTGAAGAATAACCACAGTTTTCTCTGTGCCAAAATGTATTGCCACCTGACTATAGTGGGATTCCCAAATCATATTTGCACGCTCGCTTATAGGAACACAAAGATGGACCAGGTGGCATAAGAGTCCATCTTGAATGTGAAAATCAGTGACAGTGGCGCCTGTACCCAAGAGATGATATGTGGTGGCGAAGTCGGGATCTTGGTGGTAAATTTGGGGCCACTTTGATGTTTCATGTCCACAGGAACTGAGCACAATGGTGAGTGCATCCATAGGAGGCCGACTGAGACAGTCAGTGACACGATTGGAGATACATTTCCGATACTTGATGTTGAGATTGAACTGTTGTAGGTAGGTGGACCACTTCTAATGGTGGTCGTTCTGCAATTTCCCCTGTGTCTGTATGAATTGCAGAGGATTGTGATCAATGTGTATGATCATCTCTTTCCCCAGAATGTAATGTTTCCATTGACGGAAGGCTTGGAAAATGGAATGCATTTCCTTGTCATAGGTGGGGTATTTCTGGATAGTATCAGAGAGTGTCTCACTATGGTATGCCACAAAATTCCCATGCTGAGTGAGAACTACGCCCACATCATAGTCAGATGCATCAGTCTCAATTTCAAATGTTTGTTTCATATTGGGTAAGGAGAGTACTAGATGTGAGCATAAGCGATGTTTCAGATCATCGAATTATCATTGTTTCTCCTTCCCACACATGAACTTGTCCTTACCACCTCCCTTGGTCACCTGGTCGAGGGCCCAAGAAATATGGGAGAATCCCAACACGAACCGTCGGTAGAAATTGGTTAGTCCCAAGAAGCTCTAAATCTTGGTCAGTCAAGATTCAGATTCTCATCAACAGTCACTGATGACTTGGATCTTAGCTGGAATAACATGTACTCCATTCTCATCAACAATGTAGCCCAAGTATTGGACCCTGTTCATGTCGAAAGAACATTTTTCCAAGTTGTCATAAAGGTTGTGTTGTCGCATAGTTCTCAAATCTTGTTAAATATGCTTCATGTGCTCCTCCCACATTCTTCTAAAGATGAGGATGTCATCCAAATATAATACCATAAAGGAGTTGGTGAAGGGTCTCAATCACTAGCAGATTTGGGTCATTTTGTGGTGGCTATTTTGACGCTCTTGCGATGTTATGTCGTGGATATTGCGATGAATCTTAAGTCTCCCAAATGTCGTTTCATGTGACGTTGTTCATGCGACGAACCTTGATTAACGTCATAAGAATGACGATAGTAGGGACATTATCACAATTGTGAAAAAAAAATAAATACCGTTGCCAATATGACTAAGTAAAGAATTCATCGAAAGAGTGACACAGTAGGGAAATCGTCGCACACTCGACAATATAGGAAAAGTAAGTGAAAAAATTGCAACAAATCATCTTTTGAAGAGTTCGTCGCGCTTGCAATGAACAGAGGGTATATATCAACAAAATCGCTATACAATTTACATGGTTTGTACAACAAGTTCGTCACAAAATGTGTATCGGTCATCGCAATTGATATAGAAACCGTCATGATTTGTATAGCAAATTCATCGCAGGATTTGTTCCGGTCGTCACAAGTGAGATGAAAACTGTCGTGATTTGTATAGTGAATTTGTCTCATTTGATACGAACACTTTCGTGGTTTTTATAGGAAGAAATCGTTGTAGTATTTCTATGGTTCGTCGCAATTGAGACAAACACTTTCATGTTTTTTATAGAAAAATCATCGCATGATTTCTATAGTGTGTCGAGATTGCGACGAAAACGATTTATTTAAAAAATTAAATAATTTTTTTTTGAGCAAAAACAATAATATTTTATTTTTGAAGAAAGGGGGCATGTATTTGAAGAATATTATAGGCTATGAAGTTCATTATATTCTTGAAAACATTTCACAAAGGGAAATTCTATGAAGTAAATAAGGTATGGGTAGATCACTTTGCATGTGATCAAGCACCATCTAGTTTTGATTTCAAGAGTACTAATATGGAGTGTCACATCCAATCAAGAATTACCCTAATATATTTATAGTTAGTCTATCAATTCATCTCAATAGGCCCTCATCTATATTCAAAAATTCAAGAATGCTAGAATAGAGAATGCCTTTTGTTGAAAGAATTATCTGAAGGTCTTATTTTCACATTCAAGGGGGCACTAACCTAGGAGGAAGAATGCTCCATTAAATTGGGTTTTTTATGGTTATACTAAGACATATAGAGAATATGTCTTGTCCAATAAAGACAATTTCTAGTTGTAGAATCCCTTAACATAGTGAAAAGAACATAGTTTGATGAATGTTTGGCATAGGAGAAATTCAATGAGTCAACCAAAAGATATATATGTAACAATATATATTTGATATGGATATGTTATTAAAATAGATAACATATACATATAAAATATATTTATATGTGTGATCTTTACTAAACATATAAGTTGTAAGGTTGGCTAAGCTCATCACGAGAGGCATTGAAAAACAAAGTCTTCTCTATTCTACTCAGAATTTTTAGGATTTTTATGGCTCCCTAATAAGGTTTGTTTCTAGATGCATTCATGGATTTTCATCACAGATGGTTTTATTAATCTTTAAATATTATCCACATTCCAATTCTTGTGGGAATCTTTAAAATAAAGGGCCATTCCATTTATCGGGAATATTTAGAAATATCATTCTAAGTTCAAAGCTCGTGGGAATCTAGTTGGGAAAGGCCATGGTTTCTAACATAAGGAGGGTTTCTAACATAAGTAGGGCTAATACTAATTCCTATCATTGCATTTCTAGACAGGTGAGGACAAGGACTTTGTTTGACTTGGGTTGACTTCTCTAAACTGATGCTTCAAGAAATGTAAGAGAATAAAATGATCAATGAATGCTTGGAAGGAAAACACTTACTTTATTAAACACAACAAACCAATGCACCATTACTCATTATTAGTGATGAAGCAATATAAAATGTTAAAGGTGAAAATTTCTAAGTAAAAAGTACATATTCATTCACAAGATAGTCGACATTTAGCAAATTTCATATGTGCAAGAAGTGAAGCATGAACAAGTACTTATGAAACATTTAAGCATGAAATTGGGTCCTTATGATAGCAATGAAATATAGCATCATTGTAACAAGTTCATAACCAATATAAGTTTTCATCCATTCAATAAGTATATGCCATGAAACACATGAAGTGTCACTATTTTAAAGAGAGAATAAGGCAACGAGCTCAATGTAATAACTTTAGAAGAAATACAATGCTACCAGATTAGCAAATTTCATTATTATATGTCAAGGCACAAAAATTATATCATTAACCAAACTTATCATTCATTCATCAACACTCTGAAATTAATCTGTTTCTCATCATACAATATAGATCAATTCTTTGGAACCATGATTGTAGCATGAATCAACCCTCTCAACTAGCAAACAATATAAATGTTTCATTGTTTGGGTAGATTTTTTGGGGTGGTTAGGGTAGGAATGTATTGTGTTCAACCAACCAAGCCAAAAGTCATGAAAACACCGCAACAAAATATGGTTAACAAACCTTCATATGATAGTGAAAGGAGGCAACGATTGGACTAATTACAAGGTCCTTTGGAATTCCTTAACATATTTTGGCTTCTTTGGGATGTGGAAAACAAGGTGTCATAAAAACATTGCAAGACGTCAACACTTTAATCACCATTGACAATGGAATACTTCTGCATTTTTATGACAGTCCTGGATAGAGTTTTGGATAACACATAGGATGTAATGTCAAGGCTTGAAACTAGGTAATTTATCTCTCTTCAAAATCGTTTGGACACCTATGTAAATGATTATAATGAAATACTTGAAACATTGGAAAAAGAGGAGGGTTACAAATAGCCCCCCACAATAATAAATCTCTGTAGAAAAAGGAATACTAGAAAAATCCTAGAACAACAATAAAGAACTTGCAACGATTTCACTTTGAATGAGGTTGTTGGACCTTACAATACATCCAATGATAGTTTATAATAACCTAGAACAACAATCCTTCAAAATGTTGCAATAAAAGTTATTTTCAACCCTAGTTATGTTGTATTGATTTCAACCATTCCAAGCAAAGTATGCATTAGGGCATCTATAAAAGTGATCAATTTCTACTTAAATTAAAAATGATTTTCAAACCCTCTTGTGATCAAAATATAGATGTTTCTTTGAGAACTAGTTAGCATGATTTGAACTAATATAAGTAAATGAGGCTTAATGCAAACTATATTGAGGATAACACATTATGAAAACCTTTCCTAGTACTATCAAGGTGAACTGAAAGGTTGGCCAAGAAAAAGGATAGAGCCATTAGACGTCCTACTCTAATGCATGAACGATAACTTCAATGATCAAAGGGGTAAGGTTAGAGAACTTACCTTGATAACCCTCTCAAGTGGATCATTTCACCCTTAATTCTTTGGCCTTCTAGCAGCCTTTATATTCCAAAAAAGACTTTAAAAGTGCTTATACAAACCTTGAAAATGAATAAACATTAACAAAGAAAAGAAATAGATTTTCAAACAAATATTAAGCTAAGTTTCTCATTAATATCCAATGGTTTTAAATGAAGGAGGAATCTTCCTTTTATAGGTGAATATCCTCCTCAAATACAATACAACACAATGTGCTAGCTCAATACTATGAGGTCAAAACCATTAACCCAGTCCATGGGAAAATACAACAAATCATGTGTGAGCCATCAACATTACCTTTCACATGTGTGAGCCATCTAAGTAAAAAAGTCAAGATAAATGGCATGTGTGGCCTCCTCTAGGTGGGTTCTTCTCAAATAGATAAAAATAAAGCATGCCACATCATCACAAGGTCCAAATAAGAACCTATAACCACCTCCATAATTTGTAACCAACTCCTCCAAGGCATTAATAACTCCCATGTGTGGTCCAAGGAGAGATAAATAATGCATAAGTGTGAATGAAACATGCAATTGATAAGGGAGAATGAATTTGAGTGGTCCATGTGGTATGTGTGGTGACATGGCATCCTTCTCATGGATCGATGCACTGACATGGATGCAAATGCAGTGACATGAATCCCAAGGAAAATGATATGGATCCCAATGTATGTAGATATGATCATATATGAGTACATGGATCCAAATGTAGCATCATGGGTCCCAATGAAATGTCATGGATCTTGAGGCATAATACATGTATCCCAATGCACAATACCCACTTGAAGTGATGGGTCTAGCCTCTTATCAAGCCATTAATTGGTAGCACCTGGTGACATCTCTTAGCACAACATAAAAAAGGTTTTTTTTTTAATATTTTCCTAAGTCTTACCAAGGGGAACGGTATTGACCCTTATACATGCATCAAGTCCTAAGACAAAACATATTTCCTAAGCACCTAGGTGAAAGATAGGAAAAAATAATTAATAATGATGAAAGGGAATGGGGAATGAGTTCATGTGATGACCCTCAACGTCTTAGACATGCACAAGTCTTATAAATCATTTATTTATTCATCCACCTTTATTTAGCTAGGTTTTTTACATATAATATCCTTCTAGAGATAGCTTAACATTGAGTTACCATCCTTAACATTATTTCTTACTACCCCTTTAAGAATTGTTTTTTTTAATGTTTGTTTTATCAAACAAGTTGCTTTTATTTAGATATTCATAGACAAACTAGAGACTAGGGGCATTGGCCTCATAGAGAGGGAGAATTGCTAAAGATTTATATTTATATTTTTACTTTATCTCTTCACCTATTTCCCTTATTGGATTATTGACTCAGGCTTTATCAATTTGACCTTTCCTTTTGACCTTCGAGAAATCATACATGACCAAGATGCAATTTTTGATATGGATGGAATGAATAACACTCGAGAGTTGGAAATGATTAGCATGGTTGGGATATAGATAATGATATCTATCTTGAGAACCCAATGGTATAGGTTAATCCAAGAGATGACACACTTCTAACATAAAACATGTTCCCCAAGGTACTACAAGGAAAGTCATAAAACCGTGTAATGTTATGAAATGCTACTAGGCAATCATTAGGTGTTTACCACTTTATGATGAGATAATAAGTTACATCATCATTTCCAAATAAGTATTGATGCATGGAATGTCAAACGAAGAAAATAGGAACCATGCCATACCGTACAACAATGCATCTATTATATGAGGAGTTGACATGAAAGTGAGCTACACCATATTTGAGCTAGCACGATCATGTTTTTGGTGGAGATCAAGAATAAATCTATCTAGATCTAGGGAATATGAGCATGAAACATCATGCATGAAACAACTTGAAACCCTTGCTAGAGTATCCAAAAATGTGTCACCCCTCATGGGGTAACATCTGGCTCCTACTCGTGGAAATGCACTCTACTTGAGAATGTATGAGAACTCCATAATATTTGTAGACCCGTGACCTACACAACATATAACTTGGAAAATGAAACAAAATTTGGGGTGAATCTACCACCCTAGTTATAAATAAAAAATACTTGGCACAAATAAAAAAACTTCACCAAATATAAACATGAAAGTAAAGCAGGAAAACATGTGTAAGAAATTATTCTAAGGAAAATCAAATGCATCAAAAAAATTAGGCAATGCATGAAAGTAAACACACAAAAGAAAGGAAAACATGAATGGAAGGAAAAAAATCATTCTAACTACTGCTCAAAGATCATATTCATGCCTACCCTATTGGATAGCTAAGGGATGTGGCTGCTAGGTGAAATAAAATATTCAAATCAACCATTCAAGGAGCTTACCAAAATATGGAAACCTCCCCTTGTGTTTGGTCATCATCCAAAAAATGAATATGCCAAGAATCAAGTGGGTATCAAGAATAATCTAACTCACTCTCAAGTCTAGAACCTAGGTAAGGTAATATCTATGAAGTAGAAATCCCAAACTATACCAAGGTTGTCTCACCTCTCCACAAAATTTCTCTAGCCAAAGGTCAATAGGGACAATGTAAACACAAAACTGGGTCAACCCATTGAATTTTCTTGTAATATCATTGAGGAAAAAATATTGTAAAGGAAACTCCAACGATGTAGATGGTTTGGAGTTATGCAACAACTTCAATTGGAGTGATTTTTTGTTTTGTTTTGAGGGTGTGTTTTTCCCACTCACCTTATTGAATATATGCGGGGGATAAACTGGGTCTTTTCTCATAAACACAGTTCTCCCTTGCACATAAATGAGGTTTTTTTAAAGGGACAAATTAGTTGACATATGGTCAAAACTCTCTCATTGTTTCCATTATTGTGCCCTCTAATCGACAAAGTGAAGATTTGAATTTATGTAAACATTATAACAATGAGTGTTTATATCATGAACCTCTATATGGATTAACATCACCATGAGAAGATTAAAGTAGGAAAATCTGAAGAAAGTCTTGAAACCTTGAATAACCCTCCATATATCGTAGACATGAAGATTGATATGATGCACATGTCTTATAAGATTGTAAACACCAAGTAGACACCAAGTCTTATAAGAGAAGCTGAAATTATCATTAAGTGTATAACAAAATTACATTCACAGATATATACAAGCCATAAAAATAGCCTTGTGTATATTATCAGATGAAAAAGTACCCATAATGTCAATGCATTATATGCATNATTACATGTTCAGCTATATAATGTACATCTAACTGTCTTATAAAATTATTACATGACATCATGAATTTCTTTTAGTCTTCTTTTGTGCTTTCCAAGTCTTAAGTAATTCATCCATATCCATGTCTTCGTTTACTGGGTTCTCTTCAACAACTGATGTTTTTTCAATCCTTCCATGCCGAGTATGTCTGGTCTCGTACCCACGACGTGGATGCTGCTGTGAGGGGCCATCACCTACAAAAATAAAAAATATTAAATTTATATGGCCAATTTTTAAATATCATTGAAGTAGCTCATTAATATTAAAAAAAAACTCTGCAATGTAATAATTTACCTTGTCCTATAGTTGGCACTATTGGAATGGTTTCCGACCTGTTTACCTGATATTCAAATCGAAGAGGATCAACTATGACATTATCTACCATTGAAACATCAAAATTTATAAGTACAAAATTATTAAGTATATGATTAATATATAGACATTTTACCGTCATGGGCCTCAGTCACAGGAACATCTTGGGGCTGCACCTCACTAGGATGGGGCTACTGGGGAGAACGATGATCTTTTGGATGCGTTGCACTATCAACACTATGTTTTCCAGTACTAATGGTTTAGTTGATAGTGTTTCTCCCCTGATTAAAACAAAGTAAGACATTAAATTATGGACGATATCAAACATTTACATATTTTATAAGTAATGAAAGGTTAATGTGGACTAATTTGTATTTACCTTATCCCGCAAATTGGATCTTGGGGTCTGCCCCATGCTTTTCCTATGATCAACCACAACTTTATAACAGTACTTGTAACCAATTTGGAGGTCTTCCACCATGGTTTCAGTTCCGAAGTCGTTGCCCTGCATTGCATAAGGGTATGGTTTTTTAATGTTTTTGGCTGCAATTACCTGAAAGTTGTAAGGTGATACAAATAATATTCTTAATATGTTTGGGTACTTACTATTTGTAACTGTAACCTTGAGTAGCTGCCCTAGCCTAGATTGTGTTGGCCATGTTTGGAAATTCTTGCTTTGGTTTACTTCGAAGTGTCAGACAACCTATCATCAAAATTTTCATGTATGTTAATATAACCACATTTTTATTTAGATCTAAAGAAAAATAAAGCTGGTATTGAAATCAAAATATTGTAATTTACCTTGGTGTACAAGTTATTTGTTCTCCTGATTTCTTCAAAATATTCTCTTTTGCATCATCAATGATATCCTTCCACTCCTTCTCTGGAATTGAGGGAGGATGCTCATACCTAGGATTTTCTTCCAGGCTTCGTCTATAAAAATCTCGCATATATTTTAAATATTCACCCATTGCAGAGGTGTCCACTTTTTTATTGAACGTGTCTACTCCAAAGAGGCCTTCAAGATAATCCATAAGTTCCTTTTTGAGGTTGGAATTCTTGCAATGCCACCTCATGCGTAAGGTTTCCCCAAAAATCATCAAGGCCTTGCTCTCTAGGTGGCTATAAAAAATGTCATTTCCTACACACAAAAACATATGATCATTAATTTAAAAATAATAATCTAGATGATTTATGTATGAGAATGACAACATTAAAATATTAAAATATGAATTAAAACTACCTAAGAGTCTTGATTATTTTAATGACATTCCATTATCGTCAACCAAAAATATGCACGGAAGGGTTCTCATGCTTGTCACACAACTAGCTCCAGGAAATGAAACCATGTCAACCACATCACCATGAGCCTCATCTCTTCCACCATCTCTAGACTCTGATCAGGGTGTGGATGTCTGGCGGTGCGTGTCATGGGTCCTATCTAAATTAGGTGTGGAAGATGGAGGTGTAAATAGTACTCTAGTAGCTGTATGACCACCCGCATCAGGATTCTGTAGCATCTCTGTAGCACCACTACTACCAACACCGGGTTGAACAAGCTCCAAAAATGACTTTATAAAAAAGAAAATGTTTTTTCGTGAGATAATGTAAAAGTTAAAGAACAAAGTATCATAATTGAACATATGAGTACATTAAAAAAAACACTTTAAATTATGGTTATTACCTTATATGTGTTAAGTTGTGACATAAGAAGCTTGATATTTTCTTTGACGTCGGGAGTTTGATCTGGACGATCTAAGAAGCTAGCAAGTTCCTTGTTCTCTTTAGTGATCTTTTTTTTTATTAAGACCATCAGATCAACGAATGAATAAAACCCCTCCTCATCGGTGGAATCATGATCAACATGGCCTGCGGACTACATATAATTTCAACAAAAACAATGTTATTTCAATAAAATTGTATAAGAAAATAATAAAAATAAAGTAAAATGAAAGTGGAAATTGATAATCATTTACATGTTCTGCGGCTGACCCTTTTTCACGATCATCCTGCCACATTATAATATAATTAGAACCCCCAAATATTTAAAAAATTGTTAATGATAACAAAAAACCAATGTTAAAAATAATATTTACAAAAATGTTAAAGATAATAAAAAATTATAATGCGATAAGTAGATGTTTCTTAAAGAGGTGTTGTATAAGAACCTGCACACTATTAGTCAATGTTTCTATTCAATTCAAATGGTAATCCACTAATAACTCTTCCCCGGGATCTATCTTTTTTATTGCGCATAAGACTACCCGATTCTCTTCACGACCCTCATATATGCAATTCAGTTGTTTGTTTGTTGTCCCGGGTCATGTGTTGTTTATAAACCCTACGATATTGCCGAAATATTTAGGCCTTCCATCAATATAGATAGTCTCTCCCTTATTTTTATCCTTTTTTATTAGTTGTATATAATTTTTGGCAAGTGCATATCTCCGCATACTTCACATGTATCGAACCATCCACATCCAATCGTTATAATTGTAACACGGTTTGACATAGTCCATCAATTCAGTTACTGTATTGTATTTTACAATTATTCCATCCATGGAAAACAACCCCAAGCCATGTAGAGAGGATGGTGCAATGTGATATGTCCTATTGTTGACAACAAAGTCAACATTTACAGGAGGTAGTTCCTTAGGTACCCATTGTTTCACCAGATGCTTATATCTGAGTGGACCCTCTATCTCTCCTATGCTCTCATCATCATAAGAGCATGATATTCCTTCAGCATGAAAAAATTTCATGCATCTACAAAATTTTATTCTGACATTTTCATCTTTGGTCCTTGTTTGCTTATCATATCTACTAGATGGAGTCACATTTCCCTCTATTTGTCCTAAACTTTCCTCACTCGACGAAGAAATATATGATAGGTACCTATTTGGTTGTACCTTCAGTTTCATGTGAATGTGTTGTTAGTTAGTATTCCATCATCATCCTAGTTCTAATCTATGAACCTTTTTTTCTATATTCAAAGTTCTAAATAAATTTTTTATACCTTTAGTTTTGGATGCACAATTAGACTAGGGTGCAATTACCAATATTAGTGGTCAACCACCTAATTTAATGTGATATACCTCTTGATTTTGGACATATTAAGGACATAAGGATTTTAAAGTAAGATACAACATTCATTTACATGATCTAGGTTCCTATTTATGCCCCCCTTCATTGGACAAAAAAAAAACACGATTAAAAAATCCATCCTCTCCTGTTTTTAAGAAAACATGATTCAAACACATCCTCTCCTCTTTTTAGTCCTTGCAAATCAGAGACTATAATAATCACCTCATGCGAATAATTCATATGTATAGAACATGTAACAAAAAAATATTTAAGTTATGGTAAAGTTATAGAATTTTGTGTTTTCCACCATATTAATTTTTTCTTGAGTTGTACAAATTGTGTAGTTTTTAGTGTTCTCTAAATAAGATGGTATCTATCCCTATGGCCATTGATTCTCTCTCTTGATGGTATCTCTTGAGATGGTCCCCACAACCTAAGGAATACCAAGAAAACAATGTGTTTCATTTGTCAAGATAATACCCATAATACATTTTAATGTTAGGACAATGAAAGAAACAAGCCAAAATATTAGACAATATATCACATACAAGCAATATACAAGAATTAGGTTTCACAGGGTAAAGAGGGGTTGGTGACTATATAAGAAGAGGTGGCTATGGTGAAAGAATAAGAGGTCAAGGTGGTCGACATGGAGGATAAGGCGGATATTAAGAAGGTTTTGTTTTACCTATGTTCGAAGAAAGAAAAGGGAAGGATGCACTTTTGTGAAAAAACCCTCAAATAAAACCTAGAAGGAAAGAAAACAATATGTACTCATATTTGACAAGAAAAAAATAATATGTTAATGAATCCATATAAATTTTAATAAAATTGGATAAAGAAGAATAACTTCAAGGCTCTAGATGAATTTTTGGATCCATCAAGTGAGGAAGAATCCATATCAAGGATGATATAATTGATGACTATATTGGATGCATCATGCTGTCATTGGATGTGAAGAATGCTACTTGTCAGTTACCTTAATTTACCACCTCATCACTTGGTCAATTTGTGATTCCACCATTGGATGTGAAGAATGCCAAATTCCAACTATCCTTGTTGCCACCTCATCATCTAGTCCCTATGTCAAGTTGTCATTAGATGTGAAGAAGGATTAAGGGGCGAAGATGGGTGGATTAGTTAGCTCTGGTTACCACTTGGTCCACATGCCATGTTTTCCTTGGATGTGCACTGTGAATAATTCCACAAACTAATGCTTAAATATTCTAAGCCAAAAACACATCCCGATCTAGAATCCCTAGCAGAAACTGTTGTGAACCTCAACAAAGATCTTGAAGGGTAAATAGATTGAAGAAATTTCACTTTTTGCAGTTTTGAAAACGACTTCAAAGACCTACAGTTTCAACAGCTTAACCTAATTTGAAAAAGCGTTGTTAGCTGTCGAATCCCAGGACTTTCGACAACTTATCCTACTCTGTTTCAGGCACATAAGCTGCCAAAAGCACAGACACAGGAAAAATGTTAGTCTTTTTTCCCAGATCGAATATTTTTTCTGCCAAATCATCTGAGGAAGGTTTCAAATGAATTATAACCTTAAAATGGATAAATATCATCCTCTTTTTCAGGTTTTAGTGGAAAATAAGAAGGATAAAAGGCTCAAAATTTATCCTATTTTTGGTGTAAGATTTGCCCAGGTGCCAGAAAAGGATCTCGAGTTGCCTTGTCATCACCTAGAAGACTGTTGAAGATGTCAAAGATTGCTGAGGTTTATAGTGAGGTTTATATGGACTCATAGTCCTATGTGTTTGGACTCTTATCCCTACGTGTCTTAGAGGACATAAGGTTTATGTTGGAAAAAACTATATTTGAGGTGAAGACCATAGATGAGATTTACTTAAATGGTACTTAAATAGTTCTTTTTAGAGTTGAATTCAAACAAAAAGTTCCCAAATATGAACAAAATCCTCAACCTCTTCATGAAATATTGTGAATCTATGGTGCATGTACAAATATGTGAGATGTGGGTTTATGATAATATTTTGAATTTTCCAATAACATTCTCCATTGACTTTGTGTAAACCATTCCATTTGGTGTTTGTTGCACTAAGTGTAAAGAACAATGTTGGAGAATTATAAGACATAAGTTAGGTATGAGCTATTTTTTACCTCTTTATTTCCTTTTCTTTTAATTGTTTCCATATTTTGTATTGATCAAATGAGGAATTAACCCAAAATGGATTCCATTAGAAAAAAACTCAATCCTAAGGCCAACTAAGGAGAAAAAACAACACATGCTAATTAATCTAGGAGTCAAGCATGCAAACAAACCTTCTCACAAAGAAGCGCTAGTTGGTGATGGAATCCAACATCACATAATTGATGCGTGAAGGGGTTGAGTTTCGATGGGTGGGAAAGTTATGTTGACAACCTGCTTAACGAACTAACGCCCTAGTGCAAGTTACCTCACCAAGCAGTGGGAAACCCTCCAAGGAGTCTGAGTGAGTTTATCCAACGTTGATCCCAGGTAAAACACCACCTTCCCTGTGCTGTCACCTTGTGTATGAAGTCTAAAATATTATGGCCTTTATGGTAACACTTACTATACCAAAGGAGAGGGGGGACAGTCGATAGTGGAAACCAAGACCAACAAAGCAGGGTTGATTACTCTGAGGGCCCCAATGCGACCTCATGATTGACCCTTAAGTTAGAAGGGCTTCCCAAAGTTAGTGATATAGAAACTAGATTTCACTCCCTAACTCAAGGCTTTATGTTTTCTTAGTAGCTTTGGAAATTTATTCTCACAATCCTATTCCAAAGCTCTAATCCTAATATAAGATGGGTTTGAAGAGCCCTAGAAAAGTTGTTAGATAAATTTTAATTAGCGCTTGATTTTAGGTTGTTGTTACTCAAAGGAGTGGTCGTGAAACCGATGGCGTTTTGACTAGACTCTTTAAACCATGCAAGAGGAAAATGAAATGAAATAAATTCAACTTCGATGAAAACTATCTATGGGAAGGAGCAAGAGGTTTTCAACAAAGAAATAATTTCTTGATAGATTACTATGTGTGCAATACTGCAAAATGACCCAAATTTTAAAAATACCATGCAAATGTCATAGTTCACTTAGTACACCTATAAACCTACTTGGTTCCACATATCTTGTTGAGGTAGAGGAATTAATGGCATATTTGTTGATCTATGTTGCAATACTTGATGTTGCATGGTGTCTTGTTGAGTTTGGACATGGCACTAGTTTCATTCATATTTTTGGGCATCTTCACATTTCCCAATGTAATTCACATTTATAGAGGTAATTCATGATTCCCAAAGCATTGATAAAAATTGTTTTTGGCTATTCTTGGTTAACCAAATCTTCTCATGCCTTGGCACATTCCAAATTTATGAAATATCACTTATAAACTCATTTTGAGGCATCTTTCACATCAATTGATGAGATTTCCACCTTGGAGTTTGCATGAAGGTTTCATTTAGCATGTGTGGGTTTGTTCAACCATACACTAAATTGGAGAGGACATTGGAATGATTTAAGGAGGGTGATTACACCTTGTTGGCTTCACATTTCACATATTAGAGCTGATTTAGATGAGGCTGTCCATTTTGTAGGGTTACATTCATCACTTGTGAAGCCTTCTTCACCTTGAAGAACCATGTGTCCACTTGGAAGGGGATTGTGAGTCCTTTTTTACATGTTTGATTAGGACATATAATTCACCTCCAAGTGGAATTTGGGCACTATGAATAATTTAGTTTTGAACCAAGAATGGGTCTCAAGGTCTAACCAAGATCAAGGGAGGGAAACAAGGGACTTATTCCTTAAGTAAAAATTCTTAGGACTTTTTCCCTAAGTGAACATTTTTAGGCTTAACATTCTTAGAGTGGATAAGGTAGTTGTGTTACTATTTCCTTTCATTGAGTGAGAGTGAGAAAGAATGCATAGTGTTGGTTTCTTGGAAAAAAGTAACAATTCCCAAATCATAAGAAGGATGGGGTCTCAAGAATATCTTATTTTTCTTAAAGTATTTAGTTGATAAAAATGTTTGGAGTCTCCTCCAAGGTACCAAATTATGTGTTCATGTCATAAAGTATAAATAGATAGCTCTAGACTTAGTGGAGGACTAGGTAATAATTCCTATTAAAAAATACCAAAATTCCTCGGTTATTTGAAAACCAATTATCACATCATTCCCCCTGATTGGAAATTTCCTGGTATGGCATGTTGGAAAGGGAGATAATGTCCAATTATGGTTGGCATTGTGGGTAGGAATCATAGAATCCTTCAATTTACCTATTCCCCTCATTCAATAAATAGATCATAGAGGCTTCAACACTCTGAGGAAAATTGCAAAAGAACCCATTTAAAATTGTAGTTGGTAATAAATATAGCTCTCTTGGAGAGAGTTTGGTCTTAGGGAGGACTGTGTAGAAATATTGAAGGAATTCACAAGAATCCTTAAAAATATTCTTTATAAGACTTGGTGAGGAGGACGATAAAATTGTATGGTATTTTAATCCTTGTTTCTTCATCAGTTTCTTGAATGGAGAACTCAAAGATCACAAGTTGTTTTTCTCCTTCTTCAACCATGGTATGATGAGATTAATATTCTTCAATGTCTTGGTTAGGAAAGGGATTCACAAAAATACATAATCCTTCTTTAGTTAACTTAACAAATTCTTTGATGATTAGTTGGATGGTTTCTACATAGTCATATTTTTGCTATCCTTGCTCACTTGTACATGTTTTAGTCACACCAGAAATATGTTTTCTTGATAAAAAAAAAATGAAATATATCTATAGGTTGATGAAAATGAAGAAACATACTAATTTTTCTGTCATTTTTGGTGATCCCCTGAGCGTCTCTGTCACTTGTAAGGGTGGTCGGGTCTCCTATGTTTCTTTTGCTGTGGTGTGGGGCATCCTTGTCTCCTTGCTGGGTTGGACTGTCAAATTTCATTGTAGTGTAGGGCCTCCTTATCTCCACTGCATGGGGGTTCTCTCCTCCCTCTCAATGATTGAGCGTATTCCCTATAAATAGGCATATGCAATATGTAGGTCTCCATTACACATGGGTTCTCTCCTCCATATCACTCTCCTCCCTCTCGCGGTCTCAAATGGCGTGGTTTCAGGGGTTTTTCTCCACTACAAGGGGGTTCTCTCCTCCCTCTCACTCTTGGCCTCCCTCTTGCTGAGCTCGAATGGCGGGGTTTCGAGGGGTTTCACTCTGCTAGTAGATGGGAATGATGGGGTTTTGGGGATTTGTCTCTGCTAGTAGATGGGCGTGACTAGATCACCAGTGATTGCTGCTATAGTGTTGTTGTGTCATGTGAATGGGCGTAGGTTCATTATGCAATTTGATTTTTTTTTTCTTTGTTATATATATATATATGTTTTGATATATTCAATGTTTTTAATATATATCAATTATATATAATAATAATAATAATAATAATAATCTATTATTTTCTAAACAAATAACGAAACACTTCTACAAAAAAATCAAGCCATGCAAAACAAGATTGCGTAATTAGAAAAGAAAAATCAACAAGACAACTTCAGAGTTGGATAATGGCACCATTAGGAGGTTTTTTGGTTAATTTGTAGCCTTGTGAATGGCCATTGGTCCCTAGAATATGACATCTAGGTCCTAAATTATTTAGATAGAACCCCCAAAAAATTCATGACGCGAGGTCTCACTTCAATGTATTTGGCCTAATATTTGGACATGAGTGTTATTTATATGTTTTTCATACTACATATGGGTCTCGGGGCCTTGACCATAGTTGTAGTAGGGAAACATGCCTCAATCCCTTAAGCATGGTCAAGGGAGGGAAACAACAACTCAAGCAGCAAACATATAATATCTATCTCAAGCACCATGAACAAGTCCTCAGGTCACCACACAATACCATGGATGGGTCACAAGACATTAGCTATCATCAAAGAATGAAAAGAGGTGCCTTATAATATTGTTGAAGATTTTGAAGCTGATCAAGAGCCTTGAACAAGTCCTCAAACCAACATAACAAAAATTTGGACTTTAAGAGGGATATAGGAATCACAATTAGGTTTTGTACATTAAAAATGGGTGTAGAGGCATAAACATGGCAAGTTGGAAACAATGGCCTAAATCCATAACTAAATCGTCTCAATCTCATGAACCACCATCTAAAGAGTATGGTATCTCACATTCTCAATGAAAGTTTGACTATGTTAAAACAATACAAAATATTCATTAAAATCTAAATGGTAATATTAGGAAAACCCAAAAATATTTAGAGGTTTGATCTATAATGCCAATACATTGTAGTCTTGATCTATCAACCTCACAATCACATCCCTTACTACTGATGTGATGAAATAATTGGCACATAAGAAATATTGACATATTTTCTTGGATAAGAGCTTGACATGTCTATATTTTCCTTTGTGATAGTAAGGTTGTTGTCATCATTGATGGTATGTTATGAAACTATCCTATTGATGTTCTAACATCCCTTTGTATATTTTATTTGGCTTTGTGATAGTAAGGTTGTTGTCATCATTGATGGTATGTTATGAAACTATCCTATTGATATTCTAACATCCCTTTGTATATTTTATTTGGCTTTTGAGCTTGMCATTTTATCTTTATTGAATTGAAGAAWAGTCATTACTRGAATGMATCCTCWYTTTWATACTCTTCCCTTASTATCTTTRTCGAATTGAAGAATAATCATTATTGGAACAAATTATAATCTTCCCTTACTATCTTTGTCRAATTRAAGAATARTCATTATTGGAACAAATTATAATCTTCCCTTACTATCTTTGTCGAATTGAAAAATAGTTTTTTCATAACATGTTTGTTATTTTTTCCTTAGTACACATCATGTTATGAAATTTGTAATTTTTTTTTGATATTGTTAAAAACTATTTCTTAAAATACATGATGGGTTGCATCACAATATTTCAAATGTTTTTTCATACCAATTGTGTAAAAAGAAAGGCTTTTAACAATATGATTACTTATTTCTAAAATTTTAATCATTTGTTTGACTAAAAGTTTCCTAATTATAATGTGAATCCTAGATTTTAATAAAGATAGAAGAAATTGACATTTTCTTGCATTAGTTTTTTATTCAAAATATTATTTAATAATTTTGTATAATTGATAATGAATAGTTTGGTTAGATAGCTTACCTTCAAAGAATTCTAGGTCATTTTCACCATGGCACTTGCATGTGTTTAGGAGTGTTGTGGTGGATTTCCAAGTTTATGTAAGGGTGTTGGACTCATAAATGCTCATGTATGAAAATGAATTGCAAGAAATTCTCATGTATTGTTTGAGGAATGTATAATTTTTCAAGAAGAGATTGAACCAGAGCAACCTCCTCTTGGAAAATTTGTGAACCATTTCCCTCTCTCATTTCATCATCATTGTAATTATATCCGATCAAAATAACCATCATTTACTCATCAAGGATTTGGAATGGCCTATAATAAAATCCTAGATGATTTTCCTATAGTGATGGATTAGAAAGGATCATAACATTTATTGATATATAAATTTGAATGGAATCTATTTAAAACCTTCAATTCACCATACCTAGCCTTGTATTTTCTTTTCTTTTAATGTCTTTTTGACTAGGTTGCACTATCCTCAAAGGATTTCTTGATTGATTACATATGCTCCCCATATTTCCCATTCAATGGGTTTGGAGTAGTCTAGAATATGAAAGTTGAGGTATCTTCCATATCCTAAACCTTTTTTGTTCTTGTTGAATTTCAATTCTTCACATAGTCTTACAATTATTTTGGAAAAATCATGCTTCACATGTTTGATTCCATACATTCATGAATGATTTATTTTATCAATTGATCCATCATTATCACATTTTGTTTCTATAATATTTCAAATTGTTGGATATAATCATATAAAGAGTCATGTAATTGATTAATTTCTTGATTGACATTTTGCAAATTTTTTCCTCATTTACCCATTTTTAGATATTCAATTGTGTCATGTTCACTTACTTTATGTCTCGCTTTCTTGAACTTGTCACCAACAACCTCAGGGTGTTAGGTGCTACTGATCATGCACCAAAAATAGTTATTATATAATGATTTGACTTTGATGTATATCACTTGAAGACTATTGTGAAAAGACAATGACCTCCTTATTCAATTTTAAGGAGGTATTGATCTCAATTGATTTTTGAATTTAAAAACAACTTATTTAATTTGAAAGGGTTTGTAACTCCACCCTTTGTATAATTCAATGATTCACTTTAATGAATCAAACTTATCTTTTAATTTGTACAATTCAGTGACTCGAGAAACTATTGACTCAAAGATAATTGTTCTCAATGGATTTACGATTTAATTTCTCTCCAATGTCTTAAAGTTCAATGGCACTAAATGACACAATCAATAATGTGATGTTTTTGAAGATTATTCTTGAACCTTATACCATCTTGATTTTTGAACTTTTAATTATTTTATGCCTTTTTACTTCATGTGTGTATGGTGTAAGGACTAGGTGCAATTGTAATTTTTAAGTGTCCAAACTAGACACAAATTAACTTCATCAAGCATCCAAGAAATCATCACCACACAGTTGAGTTGATGATCCTCCACACCAAATCGTCCCTTGGTGAAAATAAATTAGTAACATGAAGATCACACTCCCTTATATTAGTCTTAGTAGGTATCCAGGGAAAGTTAGACTCAGATTACCCAATGGATTCTCAAGAAATATTGTGAAAGTGATATTATTAACTAGGGTGGAGGAGGAGACATTGCATCCTTGGCTTGATGGTGAAGGAAAATATGATAAATGTTTAGAGTATTTCCCTACTGGTGGACATAAGTGAAAGGCATATCTACATATAATAACAATCACTTGTAACTATTATTGTTGATATGGACAATGGGGTGAGTTTCTACCAATATGATAGGTGTTTAGATACCTAATGGATAGAAAGACACTCAATGGTCCATCACTCACTTTTTCTAAACCAAAACCACATTATAACAAATAAGCCAACACACCGTACTTTCACCCAGGAACTATATGCTTGCTGGTATTTTATAAGACTCCTACCTTCCTATCAAGTCCTATGCATGCACACATAAGATATTGTTACCCAAATATTTTTTCCCATCAAGTCTTATGCATGAGTGCATAATAACTTGTTACTAAAATAAAAAAACACAGGGGAATTCTCCATTCAACATACAATATAGCAAATTATAAACATGACATAATACATATCAAATTATAGTCAGATTGAATAGGTTGGGATTGAGTGAGCTAGACTATGCATGTTAAAAGGTCAGAGGAGATGCATGGAGTGTTATACAATGAGAAATTGGCTAAGCATGAGAGAAAATGGGTCGGGTTGAGGTTAGCTTTCCTTATTTTTTTTTATGGTGAAATCATAATTTATGAGATCATATGCCACAACGATTATATGGACACTACATTTGGATAAATGCTTATGGTTGTAATTGTTGTTCTCTCCCTCTCTTGGGATAGGGCTTAGATTTAATAGGTCTCTCTATCTCTCTCTCTCTCTCTCTCACACACACATATGTAGTGCACATGATACATTTCATCAAGAAAGCACTTCACCACATGATCATGACACAAGAATCTGGAAACAAAATGTCTTTATATTTATCCATAACAGTCACTTACAGCCTTTGAACATTTTATAGTGGATGGGGACATTTACATGCTATCCTTTCCTTCCAGTCTAACCTGATCAACCCTTTGTAATATGACCTCTATGGGATTCTATAATATTTACAAAACAATTTCAGATCCTCAAATGATGGATCTGAAAATTACAAGTGTTTATAAAATCTATCCTATTACAAAATTCTTGGAGATAGATCCTATTCATAAGTGATTGAATCCCTATCAACACTATAGTCTTTAACATCTTCATAGTATTCTGGGTGATGAAAAGGAAAATCAAGATCCTTTTCTGGCACCGAGGAAAATCTTCAACCAAAAATAGGATAATTTTTTAGCCCTTTATCCTTTGTATTAGCCACTAAACCATGAAAAAGACGATGATCTTTATCCATTTTAAAGTTATAATTCATTTGAAACCTTCCTCGAATGATGGCAGAAAAAATATTTGATCTGGGCAAAAAGACTAACATTTTACCCGTGTCTATGATTTTGGCAACTTACGTGCCTGAAAAAGAGTAGAATAAGCTGCCAAAAGTATTGGGATTCAAAAGCTAACGACATCTTTTCAATACCCAGTTAAGCTGCCGAAATTGCAGGTCTTTGAAATCGTTTCCAAAATTGCAAAAATGGAATTTCTTCGATTTGTCTACTCTTTAGTATGTTCATTGAGGTTCACAATGACTTCTACTAGAGATTCTAAATCAGGATGTGCTCTTGGTTTAGGATCTTTAAACATTAGTTTGATCCTTAAGAATCTAACCATTTTATGCATCTTATGATTCTCCTTGAGCAATTTCTTATGCCTCTTCTACTCCTTTACATGCATTTTAGATAAAATTTCAAAAGAATCTCTTACATCATCTGATGTGTTCTTTATAGTCTGGTTTTGGGATTTAATAACCCTCTCAAGCAACTTCAACTCCAATAACTCTTCTTTAAGCTTCTTAATCTTTAATGATTTTCTGACCTTGCTTGCTGATGTTTCAGGTATTTCGAGATCTGGAGCTTCAACTTCAGTTTCCTCTCTTTCATCCATAGGTGTTTTAGACTCAGAATCTGAATATGGAAAATTCAAAATGTTCCTATCAGCAACACTGCTTTGGCCCTCAATTCCTTGATCAAAATCAATCTTCTTTTTTGCCTCCTTGAGCCTAGATGAATGAGTTAGCTCTTCTGTCTGAACTAGTGACAGGGCCCTTCTCTTTCTCTTGCTGCTCTTTGGTGTAGATGAATTCTTTGTAGGTGTCTTCTTACCCTTAGGCTGGATCTCTTGCTCAAATTCTCCCCAAAACAAGAGATAGTCCCATGCCTTCTCTCTTCTATGGAGTTTCTCCATCACTATAATCTTGATGAGGCCATGATGGAAAAACTTGTTTTGTACCATATTAGGATTAGCTTGAACTTGGTGTGACATCTTGGTCAATCTTCTATGAAGGTAGTAGGGTAAATTCAGAGGATACTTTCCTATAAAATGATTCATCAGTTTGAAGTGATAGATAATGAATATACCATACCAACCTTCACAAGTGATGTACACTTGAAATGCCTTAAGAAAATGCTGCCATTTCTCCTCCAGGTAAGACCTGGGAACATTCTTCTGCCAAATAATTCTTTTAAATTCAGGCTTATGGTAAGACCTGAACTCAATATCCTTAGTGACAGTTGTTTTAAACCATTTGTCACCTTGCCCAAGCATCTTTGTTGCTTCTGCAACATTGGCCACATCAATTTTCATTATCATTGGACCCAAGGTTACTTTTTCTCCATTGAATCTTCAAGCAAAGGCTTCATCAACACCCTGGTGATACCCATGCAATTTCTCACAATACCTATAGAAACCTGCTTCTTTGAACATCTGGAAAATATTAGGATGAGATTCCATATATAAGACATCATTTAGCTCCTTCCTGAGCAAATTTCATCCACTGGCCATTTGCAACAAATGTTAATTTCTGCAGACAACAAAATTGGACTGGAGTGGAAGATCAACATTGATGTAGGGTGAAATGGAAGTCAGATGGAGGAAAATGCATGAGGTAAACTAGTAGTTGAATGGCAACCTTTGAAATGAACACTTGGCAGATAAGAAACTTAGATCACAATGCTTATTTAAAACCGACTCAGACAGTGATGGTTTCTCTCACGAGGAGATAATGTTAATGATTATTGATGATGGAAGGGTTTCGAATAGACACCTTAGGCTTTCAAATCCTTCATCAAATAATGAATATAGACCAAAATAAATTATTGAGACTAAGCAAATCATATCTGGAGGTGATTTCGGTAGCATTTAATATGATGATGGTGTGTGTACTACCAATGCTTTGAGAGTCTGATGGGACAATCTAACTGTTAGCAGAATCTGCATTTTTGGCATCTAACTGAGAGTTGCGCCTACCTTTTTAGTTTCCGAAACTGGGAACTTTCAGTAGCTTACAACACATGATAATTTGACCCTTAGCTGTCGAAAATAATGACTTGGACACTGTACACTCAAGAATTCAAGCCATCTAGTAAGGTTGCAAATGAATCTTTGAAATCAAGATCACAATCACACTGTCTCAAAACCTTTGATTGCTCATATATTTCTTCTCCTTGTAAATCATGGGCAGGATGACACATGATTTACCACACAACATTTCTGAAGGTAAAATCTTAGTCATTTCTATGATTCCTATGAAACATAGGCTCATAACAGTTTCAAAATTATATTGGATTTTGATTTGAGTATTTTAGGTAGAACTCAAGTGCCTGAGCTTACAAGTTAAGTTTGTGAAGGTATACTTCTTTCCCTAGCTTTTATATAGATTGATAAAAAATTGATTAGTTTTTATTATTCAACATGTTTGTTATACTATTCTTTGCAAACATTATATGTATTGGGACAAGTAATTTCACTAATTGCATTTTGTTGTTTCTAAATTAAGAATTATTCTTACACTTTATGATATTGCACATTGTAGAACTAAGAATTCACTAAAATTTGGTGATGTAATTCAGTGTAGAGAATGTGCATATTGCATCATGTACAAAACAAATACTAGAACAAATAAGCTTTCTCATTGATGAATTAAATTATATTCATAATATTACATGGTGCAATTATTTTGAGCTTGCATTCTACTCATCATTTTCATTATGCCATTGCACGGATTCTTCTTTAGCTTATCGCTTAATGTAAAAATCTGAATAAAAACAATTTAAGGTGAATACTGATAATACAAATTCTAGCTTTGGTCTTTATTCAATGTCATTATTTTTGGATTTTTATTCATAAACCATAGTTTGTTTAAATGATGTAATATTTTACTTTGTCATAAAATGATACATACGAAAAAAATTACTATAATTGCCCATGGACAATTTACTTAAAAAAATATATATTAGACATTTCAACAATATTAAATTTAGTTTATGGACAATGTTTTCTATGCATATTTTTTATAACAAATTTCAAGCACAAACCCACCGATTGCGATGCTTTCATCACAAACCCACCGATTGCGATGCTTTCATCACAAACCCACTGATTTCAATTAGCATATACTAATCACTTTCTTATTGTGTTAGATATTTTTTCTATTACACTGCTATAGGGACATAGCCACTACACGGATCTTGTTAATTTAGGATTCAATATATGACTTTGGACAAAAACCTATAGGGGAATTTTATGGATAATCATCTGTCTCCAAAAACAACTCAAAAGATACTCATGAATACTCTCACTAGGATCTATCTGCTAATGATATGATATCCTCATACATCTTAACAACATTTATTTATACTACAAAAATGGGTAAACACCCTTTACATCAAAGAGAAAAACCCTTTACAATGTGATGTCCTTATTTATGCCTTTGAATTTTGATGGGAATAGTCCATAAACCCTCCCATATCGTTAAGGCATGTGAATATTCTATCCGTGTCAAATTTCAATGCATACAGAAACAGTTTGAAAAAATTTCAACGTTGGCCCCATTCACATGTCACTGTTGCCCGCCTCTAGTATTTTTTTGGTGTCGATTAAGAAATCAACAAAAAAGAGGGATTTTTCATCACAACTATGAAACAAATACATTATATATAAATTAATGTAAAACTTGAAAGAAAAATGAAGAAAGACTAACGAAAACTTAAAACTTGCATCAACCATATTGTGTACTTTGAAAGAAAATTTGGGTTTATGGTTTACATGATGAATTGATGATGGAAGAAAGTGGGTGTGTGAGTGAAATTTGAGTCCAGAAACCCTCCCATATCGTTAAGGCATGTGAATATTCTATCCATGTCAAATTTTAGTGCATACATAAACTATTTGAAAAAATTTCAAAGTTGGCCCCATTCATAGGTCACTGTTGTTGGTGTGTAGTCCTAGTACAATTTCCGTTCCTTGTTCCTTGTTCTATGTTCCTCATTCCTTGTTCCTTTTTCCTTTTCCCTCATTCCTTGACCATGTTGTAGTCCCCAAGATCCATTATTTTTGTACAAAACATACTAATGGCATAAAATGTCCCACACGAAGACCAAATTAATATCTGCTACATAAGCCTTTTGTCTTTTTTCAAGTACTATGTAATGAATCTCAATTCTAAGAAGATTAAAATAGGACCTAAGAACCTTAATTTATTTACTTAACCAAGGGTGACATAAAACTATCATTCAATAGTCAAATTGTTACATTTCATTGTCAGGCATCATGTGTACCGAGGGCTTGAGCCACCACAAAGGAAACATACAAAGAATATTTGTCTTATGAACAAGATATGGTACTATCCATTTTGAGGTTTGGCATAGAGATTGTTCTTATATAATAAACTACATTGCTCCATAATATAATCCCTACACTCCTTGAAAACCATGTAACACCATTCAAATTAGACACAATATTCTTGCGACGAATTAGCTATACCATCAACGAACTTTTTTCGTCGATAGTATAGCTAATTCGTCGCAAGATTATTTACATTTGTCTCTCTTGCGACGATATCAAATGATGCTTGGATTCACTTCATATTTGGTTTATCAAATTGAAATTAAAATTTGATACTTTGCAAGATAGCTGGACCTTGAGTCAAATACAAATATGAAATTTGGAATAATTAACATATCTACTAGAACATATGAAAAATAGGGTTTATGGTTTCCATGATGATATGATGATGGAAGAAAGTGGGTGTGTGAGTGAAATTTGAGTCCATAAACTCTCCCATATAATTAAGGCATGTGAATAGTCTATCCATGTCAAATTTCAATGCATACAGAAATAGTTTGAAAACATTTCAACGTTGGCCCCATTCACATGTCATTATTGCCCACCTCTAGTATTTTTATGGTGTCGATTAAGGAATCAATGAAAAAGAGGGATTTTTCATCAAAACTATGACATGGATACATTGTATATAAATTAATGTATAACTTGAAATAAAAATGAAGAAAGACTGATGAAAACTTAAAACTTGCGTCAACCAAATTGTGTACTTTGAAAGAAAATTAGGGTTTATGGTTTACATGATGAATTGATGATGGACGAAAGTGGGTGTGTGAGTGAAATTTGAGTCTAGAATCCCTCCCATATCGTTAAGGCATGAAAATAGTCTATCCATTTAAAATTTTAGTGCATACAGAAACCGTTTGAAAAAATTTCAAAGTTGGCCCCATTCACAGGTCACTGTTGTCGGTGTCTAGTCCTAGTACAATTTCTTTTCCTTGTTCCTTGTTCCTTGTTCCATGTTCCTCGTTCCTTGCTCCTTATTCCTTTTTGGTCATTACTTGACCATGGTGTAGTCCCCAAGATCCATTATTTGTGTATAAAACATACTAATGGCATAAAATGTCCCACACAAAGACCAAATTGATATCCACTACATAAGCCTTTTGTCTTTTTTCAAGGACTATGTAACGAATATGAATTCTAAGAAGATTCAAATAGGACCTAATAACTTTAAGTTCTTTCCTTAACCATGGGTGACATAACACTATAATTCAATAGTTAAATTGTTACATTTCATTGTCAGGCATCATGTGTACCGAGGGTTTGAGCCACCACAAAGGAAACATACAAAGAATATTTGTCTTATGAACAAGATATGGTACTATGAATTTTGAGGTTTGGAATAGAGATTGTTCTTATAGAGTAAATGACATTTCACCATAATATAAGCCCTACACTCCTTGCAAACCATGTAACACCATTCAAATTAGACACAATATTCTTGCGACGAATTAGCTATATTATCGACGAAATTTTTTCGTCGATAATATAGCTGATTCATCGCAACATTATTTACATTTGTCTCTCTTGCGACTATAAAGGCCCCTTCGTTATGACTACAAGTGAAGAAAAAGTGCAATTTTATTTATTTATTTTTAGGCAAGAAGGAGACGACGTCAACAGTTGAACCACACAACCTGAGCACAAACACATGCCCACAAAACATGTAACAAACAACTATGACTCCATGACTAGCACAAGAAAAATAAGGAGAAACGTGTGTAAAGCATTATAGAGAAACGACTACCTGCCCGATGAAAACATGACCATGCCTAAAACCTAAGGGACAACATCCCCTTCCCAACACAATGGCCTCGATGACCAGTTAACTAGAACCTCGATGGCACGCAAAACCAAATGCATGAAGACGTTAAATCCCAATGCCAACAACAACTACAACGAGAAAAAACACCCACAACGGGAAGCACAGACTCCAACCAAGTTATCATTCACCTCTATCCAATAGGGTGTGCCATGATTCCCTAATCAGGATAATCATGTCGCCCCCTGGTGATAGGTGTGACAATAAGGCAGGCGCTACATACCCTATCTGGACCAAGGACTCTAGATGAATTCAAATTTCTAGGAGCCGAGTTACTAACAAGAGGAATACACCCACACCCCAAAAAAAAGATCGACAAGACACAAGATGACATAGTTCAAAGAAAAGCGCAAGATCATACACGACTTCACCAAGAACCCAACCCATAATCAAGTCTAAACTAGTCAATAAGTACGATATGAATTAGCGTTAATTACATATCTTATTTAACCAGTCTAAATTACAAATTAAACAATGATTTTAAACCTAAATTAACATTAAATACAATCTAATTTGGTGAGTCAAAACTACCAATTAGACAATAACTATAAATCAAAATAACATTAATTACAAATCAAATTAACAAGTCTAAAATTACAACTAGCCAATAATTTGCAAATCTAAATTAACCTTAAATACAAATCCAATTTTAGCCAATACCAATATATGAAATATTCACCATATCAATGTATAATGCTTATGATTATAATGTTATTAACAAGATCAACCTCCAACACGATGTCTAGACATATTGACAGTATTAAGGTTTAACCAACTGTCCATTACACATTAAAGATGAGTTGTAAAAACGAGTTTAACAAAATACGTAGTTAGCTTGTTGTTAATAATGCCCCTGTTGTCTAATCAAGGCATGAATCACTGACAATAATGCAAGGATGTGGCCTAACAAGAATCAATGGTCATCAATGTAAAACCTAAATCTATGTTGTCTTTAATAAAAATTTCTATCCCTAAACATAAATTTACAGTCATTAATAAAATTGCTTCCATCGCTATCATTTAGATTCATTGTCATTAATTTACTATCGTTTAAATTTGCTGTCATGTAAATAATTGATTGTCATCACTGATTTTAATATTTAATACAATTTCCCTAATAAAATGTCGCCCAACCTAGGAAAATAAAATCTAGGTCTAGGTTACAGATTTAATGTCGCCCATCACTAGGAAAATAAATAATTGACTGTTTTGATATTGGTAACTTTCAAGCATTAAATCTGTTCAACGCAGCCAATAAAAAGGGTAATCACTGCTTTACAAGAGTAATTTCTCAATCAAGTCAAAATAATGCAGAGGGAAACACATGCCATGGGGTCAACTCAAGGTAAAAAATCGCCCTATAGAGAGGTGACGAAATGCATTTTTAATCAAGACAAGATCGAAATGTAGTCCACGCCTATCTCCCAACCATTAAACCCACAAAAAAAAGAGATGACCATCACATCAACACACCCCTACACTCAGCCACTACGCCCCTTCCCAACACACAAAAAAAGATATGAAGGCATCCAGAAAAATAAATTTCATGGTTGTTCAAGGGTAAATAAAAAGACGCAAGCGCACAAGGAATTTCTTGCTATAATTCAGGACATACCCTTACTGTTAATCGAGGGGAAAACACAGTCCCAAAATGTAAGGTTGTCAACAAGAGGGAAAAACGTAGTCCAATAAAAAATACAATTGTCATACAAGTGGACAACGCAACTAAATTCGTCGTTCAGTAAATTAAAGTGTAGAAGTGAATCACAGGGAATGAAGATGAACAAACACAGAGGTATTCATTTTCTAGAAGGTGCAATGACCATCAGTCAACCAAGAACATTCAAAAGGGGTTGACGGCTGGGCAGGAGCATCCTTCGCTCATCATCCATGCACATAAAAGAAGGGAATTAGAATCTATAGGTCGTTGGGCACCAAAATGATGACCTTCGATTTGGTTCCTAGCCGACTACTCAGGCATGGACTGAAGAAACAGGGGTGAGGAAAAATACCATGCATAAACTCTTCATAAAAATCAATTTAAAACCAAAAGGATAGTCAAAACATCAAGGATCGAATGTTAAGGGAATCAATTCAAGAAACGAGCTTAAGGCTAAGGGAAAAATTAAATTCTCAATTAAAATGCTAAGTCAACCACCTTCTTTACATATTTAAATGTACAGAATTGAACGCGTAAAGTCAATAATAATCTACCATGCAGAATAAGAGCATGTGTATTATAGCCGAAATCGTCTGCTCTGAGTCGTTGTCCTGCGCGCTCTGTGCCGCTCTCGCTTGTCGACCGATGAGACTTCACCGGTACCTCCTAGCCAATGCTAGGGGTACTCTTCTTCCCCATTATCCCCCCGAGCCACAAAGGGGCCATGCACACTGAACCAGAGAACCAGTAGCTTCCAGCTCGCCTCACAAGGTCGAGCTACCACTCCTCACTGAGCTGGGTATCCCAACTCCCACAAGCTAAGTCAGTCAAGTCAAAAATTCTGCAGCATAACATTATGCATAACAAGAGAGATCCATCCTCCTCCTTCTCCCTCCTTTATATAGAGTTTCTAAGTCAATTTCTTTCCCATATTCCCATCTAATTTAATTCCCAAAATTTGATTTAGAAAAATCCTCCCCGTACATGTGTCACCCATCCCCTTCATTGCACCATAAATTAATTTCATTAATTAATTAATTACTTCTATTTCCCTCACCCACCTAAAAACATTCCTATAATCGCTCCTAGGTGTCCCCATATTCCCTCACACAATTTAATGAATTACCCCCTTACTAATTTACTAGTTGAGTTCAATTTAGAAAGTTCTTAAAGGTAAGATTCCTTGCCAAGTTAGTCATTCCGCTTTTTCCTTATGTATCCCTTTTCTCTTTATGTTTCCCCCTTTTTCCCTTAGTTTCCTAAATCTTTTAAATTTCTCTCTTTCCCTTTTTATCTAAAACTCAAATTAGTAAGTGTAGACTTTACCCCTTTTCCCCTTTTTCATTTTAGTAAAAATTTTAATTAGCATATGTGACAAACAATTAATTCCCTTTTAAATTTTAAATCCCTCCATAATTTGATTTTAATAATTTAATCGAGTTTCTTACCCCCCTTTTGTCACATGTTTAATGATGATTATTAATATTATATATATATATATATATATA
>JZKD02S1728066.1:574959-590646 GCA_000966675.3 Picea glauca
CCTAGACATCCAAAAACCTAACCCTAGAAGGTGAAACGCCAAAATTCATGTGGGCCCTATGGGTAAGTTGGTGTAATTTGGTACCTCAACTTCCTAGGGTCATAACTTTTGTATACGACCTTCATTTTAGGCATGTGATAGCTTGGTGGAAAGTTTTTTCAGAGAAATACACATTCCACCGTTATACTCTGACTCCGTCTACAGTTTGACTATGGTGAGTAAAAAAAACAACATTTAGGGCCCCAAGGGTCAAAACAACCCTGGAAGTACAAAAAGATGTGATGACATGAAAACATACAAAATAAGCCAGTTGGATTAGGTGAGAGGCCACCCATATCCACCTGGAGAATGTGTGAGGCTTCAGAAATGCCCAGAAGTGTAGAACTCACAATTATAAAGTAGTACAAAAGGATGTGCTGAATAAAAAATGGACACGAGGAGCCAGTTGGAATAGGTGGGTGGCCACCAATATCCATCTGGATCATGACGTGAAAGGATATAATAATGCACTCTTGACTTCCCTTATTTAGAGCATAAAGGCAAGGTTGACTTGGTGCAACTAAAGACATTCCACAAGGAATGGTTGATTACTAGGAAAAAGTATTGTTCAGAGACAAATCAATAAACAAAGGGGACAATTGGAGGTTAAAACTTGACAACACTAGATGGGTAAAACTCATTAAAACAAAGGTATACTATAATATGACTCAATATGAACTAAATAAGCTCCATAGAACACATGGGTGACTCATCATAGATGTTCTCAACAAGGGAATCAAAGGGATGTTGCCACAAATAAACCTATGTTTCAAAGAAGCACAAGGCCCTCTTGGTAATTCCAAATGGGTGCTAGGAGGATAGATCATTTTCAAGGGACAAGTGTCCCACCAAACAATATAACCATTGTGTCAATATATACAATATACAAAAGGGCTCTCAGGAGGGAAACCAAATGGGAAAATAAGGGAGAAACGAGGTGAAAATTTCCTCGACAAGCAACTAGATGAATGTAATTCCAAAGGTGAAAATTGTAAATGGATAAAATAGGGGTAGGGAAATGAATGGAAATCTTCTTAGGGGTGAGGGATGAATGATGGTAAAAAAGTGAAGAATCGTCATAGTGTGGATCAAGTGGAGGGATTGTGATACGTGATAATCCATACAATACCAATCAATAGTGCATGAGTCAAGAGGGTAATGATGTCAACATGATGAGTACTCAATCATGAGGCTCAACTCTAGTATGTAGACTATACAGACTCCCAATCCTAAGGAGGATTCAATAGCATGGGAACCAAAATTGAACAAGGGTCAACACTAAATGAGGGCACCCATGGAGGGATGGCTCTATCACAATGCATATGGTAAATGAAAAATATGGATGGGCTAAGCCATCTACCCAAGTGAGGTTAGTCCTGCATGTGATTCCAAAGGGAATGAACGGAAATTGTAACATTCTCAAGGGAGTTTTTCCTGAAGAGGGCCACAATCCATAGATAGACAAGAGATTTGATGGGAAATTCCTACACAAAATTCAACTAATACCAAAGTGTAAAGGTGAGTATGAAAAAAAAACTAATGCATAGAAATTTGAATTAAAAAGTGAACCTATTTTAATGCTGCAAGGATTTTTTTGTCTAAGTGAAGTAGAAAAGAATGAAAATCTAAAAATGCCCTTTTGGAGGGCTCAAAATTATGAATCCAACAATGTATATAGCACATCAATTGGATATTTATCTAGGGTGGACATAGCACCCTTAGCTCATGACCCTCCAATCAATGGTAATGGGGGGAGAAATTAGTTAGAGATAGAAGGGCATAATGACCCCCATTGTTTATATATGTAGCATTCTATGAGCATGTCATAGATGTAGAGTGATGGACTCCATGATATATTATGGTTTTTTTGTTTTTGATTACTATAGATGCATTTTTTGAAATGTAAATGTGGATCCCTGATCTATATGATATTTATTTACAAATGATGATGCATTCTAGATTAGATGTGAATGCAAAATTTTATCTTCTTATGTGTGCATGTGTTAAATGCAAATTTATAATGTTATTTACAATGGTATCTGCAAAATTATTTTGGATTATGGGAACATGGTGAAATGAAATTGTTTGAAATAACCACACCAAAGTTTTAACTCATATATAATTTCTAAAGAGGAAAAGATAACACATTGATAAGCCTTTCTCAACTACATGACAAGAAACTAGGAATTGAGACAAACATGAACGTGATCGACATGATGTTCAAGGTAATTGACTAACAAACTGATCATAACATTATATTCAGCCTAGTTATTGGTGGCAGGTCCAATGAAAATACCATTAGAATGGACAAGTGAATGTGTGTGGGTAAATATGGCCCAAGATGTTGAGGCTAGAGTTTGGAAATAATGAATTACACCATTGAAACAACTAAGATAGAAATAGGATAAGGGGTCCATATGGAAGGTGTGAGAAGACAATGAAGAAGATGCAATCTTTATGAAAAAAGGTGTAAAACAATATCTAGCCTATATATAAAATAAAAATTCGCTTTAAAAGAAATAATCAGGGGTAAAATCCCTTGAGGTAGAATGCAATGTGAGGGTTTGGGAGAAGCTCCCATTCTGTCCTTGCAAGAAAATATGCCCCCTTTCCTAAGCATTGTTTGACAATATAAGGGCCCTTTTAATGGTTCAAACTTACCTAGACCTAAGGTATTGTGGGATTAATCATACAAAAGGACTATATCTCCTTCATAGATGACATGAGGGTGGACCTTTTAGTCATACTTAGATTTATATTTCTTCTTGGTTGCTTCAATGGTTTGGAAAGCAATATGATGGTCTTCATTGGCATTATCTAAAGTCACTAGTCTTTGATCTAAGGGAGTGGTATCAATAAGGAGTTAGAAAACTAAATGGAGGGAGGGGATTTGGAACTCAGATAGTAAAATAACCTCCTCAACATGAATGAGATGAAAGGGTGTGATCCTAGTGGAAATTTTAGTGGATGTCCTCTAGGCCTTGTTATCACAAGATTTGTACTTGTGTAAATCCCTCCAAAGGACCCCAATCTTGTGTAACATTTGGAAGCTTCTACCGTTTTCATCTTAGTAAATGCTTCCCTCATTTTAGTGATGGAAAAAAGTCCAAAAGGGAGGCTTCACTAGTGACCTCAAGGGATCGAGTAGTAAGATTAGCCAATCCTACAACCCCCTATCTTGGTCACCTAAGTGTTAGGCCTATGTCTAAGAGAGGTAAGAAAATGTTACAAGGTAATTGGTTCATGTGTATGAGACAATAAACAATTTGAAGCATAAAATAAGGAATTACCAAGTTATACAACTCATAAATATCCGCTCAGAAACTAGATAATCAATTAATTCAATGGATGTTGAAAAATTACAATAGTAAAGTAATGTATAACAACTATTAATGTTTTTCAACAAAAATACAAAAAATTATTCAGAAATGTAGCAATTTAACATATAAGCCAAGCCTTCAACATGTACGACAATATCCAATTGCTAGACTTGAATTTTGAGTATCTTTAGCCACTATTCCAAGTATGTATGCAACGATTCAAGTAAACCCTAGTGGTTGTAGAATTTTTTTGTAACAACAACAATAAATATCATTAGTTTGCTAAAGTTAGAGTTAGATAAGTTAGTAAAATCGCTTTGAGAGAGATAATGCTTGTTCTAAGTACAACTTTTGCCACAAGAAGAGATTTAGACTAGTGTCTTTGTCTTTTAGGGATTATGGAATCAAACTTGCAACACCTTGAATATTGACCTAGATGATAAAGAAGAATGATGTTCAAACCCTAAGGTGCAAAGCCTCTTGGGCCTTAGGACTAAACTTTCAAGAAAATGATCCCTAGGGTGAAAATATTCTTGGGCCATAAGTGTCATTTACTCTCTTCTTGATGACCTAGGTCAAGGATCAAAGACTAGGATCAAAACACTAGATGTATACAAAAATACTTGTACTATAATGCAAAGGGGGGTAAACATCAAGAACATGCACAAGGAAGAGAAGGAAAACCTATTAATATGCATGCTAAGAAGACCATAGTGGATTCTCTATTTGATTTTGATTCACAATACAACCTCATAGTAGAGTAGTAGGTTACAAGAAATATTGGATTGGAAGTCCATGATTATCCTCATATATACCCACTAGGATGGGTGAACAAGGACATGGGATTGAGATTTACCAAGCAGTGTAAGATAATATTTTCCAGTAATGTAGATTACATTGATGAAGTAGAGGTAGATAGGGTACAATATAATTTATGTGGTGTAGTGTTAGGAATCCCTTACTTGTAAATGAAGGATACTATATTCATGCAAGGAGATGGTGAATACCACTTGATCAAGGATGATAAATCCTTCATCATCATTGCACACAAAGAAAAATCCAATATTTCTCTAGTAAGTTTTAATCAATCCGAGAAATTGATCAGATCAAGTAGGAAGTTTCTATTACTCATGTTGATATGAATCAACACGAACATGAATTTGTAGAAGTGAAGGAATCATTTGACAAATGTACCAAAAAGAAAAAAACACTAGATAGAGAATATTTTTCTTATACATAAGTGTTGCAAAAGCATAAAGGGATACCACTTAAGAGTTAAGTAGAGAATGCGATACATTTTTTTCCTAACTCTTCACTATGACACATAGGACTATATAGGTAATCTGTATAGGAAGCATAAGGAGAGAAGAAGAAATTATAGAAATTGGTTGTGCAGGTAATCATAAGACCAAGTACCTTACCTTTTGGGTCAACTATTATCATAGTTCCCTAGAAGGATGGCACTCATAGGATGTGCATTGACTACAAACCTATTAAAAAAATCACTCTAAAAAATCGATACCCATTGGCTAGGATCAATGACTCATTGGACCAACTAAAACATGCCAAATACTTCACTAAGATATGTCTCAAAATTAGGATTCCACAACATGTGATTCAAAGAAGAATATCCCTAGAATAATTCCTTCAATACAAGGAAAGAAACACACAAGGAGTTGGTAATGCCAACTAGTTTATGTGACACATCAATCATTTTTATGCACTTTATGAATGATGCACTATGTCCTTATCTATACTTGTTTGTAATAGTGTACTTGGACATTATTTCAATATTTATCTCTACTTGGAAAGATCATGTATCACATTTTATGAAAGGGTTAGAGGCATTAAGGGATCAAAATTTAACAATGAACCTTAAATCATTGAGTTTTTCCATCAATATTTGCGGTGCTTGGGGAATATGATTAGTGCATGATAACTCAAGATTGATCATGTGAATATGGATGAAATCATCAAATGGCTAAATCTTATCAATGCTATTGAAGTTTGTATCTTTACGGTCATAACCCAATATATTTGGAAGTTCATAGATTCTTTTCCAATTATGGTTATACCACTTAATTCTATAAACTAGTGGCAAGAGTTTATAATGAGTAAAGACACAATGAAAGGATTTTGAAGAATTACAACACAAAAAAAACACTATGCTTCTAACAACACACTTCATAGTCCCAAGGACCTAAACTAACTTTCCTTCTCATCAAAGTTTCAAATATCAAAATTCTAACACCTTGGTTATATGTATTGAATGGAAATAAATCTCCCCAAAAAATGCAATGAGACTTGTCTTCTTCAAAGGAATTTCAAAGTGTTGAAAATTAGAGTATAAAGTTTTGGGTGCAATGGCATAATTGAGAATTTTCATGGACACCCATACAACAAGATGTGTTCTATGTATCCTTATGATGAATGATGACTACATATTGGATTGATATCTTGACCATATCAAAAACAAATATCAACTATTGGCATCAATTCCCTTTAAAATCACAAGCACTTTTGGTATATTAGATACAGATTCTGTTAGGGAAGAAGAAATTGTAGCATACCTTTACGTCTTTTCCAAGGGTGAGAATTCTATCAAAATGCTATAGGATCTTGGAAGAGGGCCTAATTTATATATGGGTCTTAATGAACATGGAAAGTATATCATGATTACATCCATGGATGATTATCTAGGCTAAGATGTATTTGATTTGGAGCTTCCTAAGATCCATACAAAAACATAGTTAAAGGAAATTATTAATCAAGACCACCAAATCTATTATTTTGATTGAGGATGTTGATTGTTCAATTTATCTCATAATCATGCAAAATTCCATGCCATAGTGGATGTTAGAGCATATTAAAACCTAATACATAGATACGATGACAACAAAAATTATTTCATCTTCTCTGTAGATTTCTTAAGAATATCACAACCAGGGATAAAAAAAAATGTTTCCCAAAGAATTCAAGGATGAAAAGGATATTTAAAATGGACCTTGGGATTGAAATCAGGCATATGAAAAGAGATACTTGGGGACATTCTCAAAATATTTGACAAGAAAAGTAACATCATTCGTCAATTTTATTGGAAAGAAGAAGACAAAAGTAAAATAATGTGATAGATAAATATGGATAGCATCATGAAAATGGAATGATCAATATGAAGAACATACTGAGAATTTAATGACGTGGAGAAATGGATGAACATAATCACAATTTGTAGTGTTGTAATCATTATTTTAGGTTTTCTTATGTTGATAAGTCTATTTTATCCTTATCCCTCACAGTTACAAGCTCTTCGATTTGGTAGTCAAACAAGGTTTCTTGAAGCCATGAGATGAAAGACTCATTGCACATGTTTTTAGAAGTAACAATAAAAATAACCCCTCAAATTATAGGACATGGTTATGATTATCCCTATTTTTGTTAAGTTATATGAAATTATTCGAGAAAATAAGATTAACATATGATTAGAAATTGATGGAAAAGGACTAAAGTCCAGGTTGGTTTTTAGAAGTTATCATTCAATTGTGAACCGCCTAGTTATGTTCAGGATCATCGTTGAGGAATGTCAGAATAATAAAACCAATCTGCTATGTTTCTTTGTTGAGTTTAGGAAAGTTTTGACATGATGCCTAAATATAACCTTTGGAATATTTTAGAAGAGTCAAAGGTTCCTTTTGAGTTGATAGTTGCTTAATTAAGGTTGTGTGAGAATGTTATTGCTAATTTTAAGAACATTAAGGGTTGGATAGAAGAAATTAATTGTAATAAAGGAGTTAAGCAAGTTTTTCTCTTGTCCCCGACATTTTTATCATTTAAATTGACAAGTTAGAGGCATGCTTGGAAGAAGTGTGGTGTGTTGGCACTACTTTAGATGGAATAGTCATCATACTTCTTTATGCAAATGATATTGCTCTTATGGAAAGCTGTCCCTATGATCTCAACAAGAAAGTGAAATTCTCAAGGATTTTTGTTCTAGCATAGGTATGCAAGTAAACACTAAAAAAACAAAGGTTACAATAATCAAATCTGAAAATATCACTTATGCTAATTTTGTGTATGACAATTGCAACTTGGAGGAAATCACTACATACAAATATATTGGAGTCGACCTTCAACACAATATTAACTATAAATATAACATTAAGAAAAGGATTAATGGAGGTGGAAAACCTATTTTGGTCTTGAAAATAGCTATAGATCTGCAGACTTATGGTTATAGAAAAAAAATAAACTCCTCTTTTGAGGCTCTTGTTACTCGTGATCTTATATCGATGTGAAGTTTGGGGCTACACAATCTATAGATAATTGTGGAGGAAGATTGAGAAAATCTAGCATTTTATAATTTATAATCTTAAAATTAAAATCTAAAAAAGTGTTAAATCTTGGCTAAATCGTTAAAGAATAGAGAAGGAAGTCATTGTATGTAATGTTCCTGACTTGGCTAGTCTAGGAAACGTTGCTAATGTGTGTGTAGGATCAATGGTTTACAACATTTAAATGACCACACAAATAATAAATGCGACAAAGGACTACAAAGTTTGTATTATGATATCTCTGTGGATTACAAAATGGTCGAATGCGGATGAATAAACTGAAAATACTTGACTAGATCAATAGACAAAGGATCTTAGCTGGAATACAAATAAGCAACTAAAATATAATACCCGGAATATGGGAGAACTACATAATCAATGGATGGGCTGGGACTATGGCAGCTCTAACGGTAACTATTGGAAGTCTGGAAAGTTCACCTTGGGAGCTATACTCCTTGGAATGGCCTAAAAACTATCCCAAATTATGCGCCCTGCTCTAGTCCTCAATACTGGTATCTGTCGGACCCCTCTACTGATGAATCTGGACCCTAGATGGATACCCCTGGGGGAATGCACCCCTCTTCTTCTGGAAAAATGCGTCCTAGTGATTCCACCATTAGAATCGGATGATATATGTCTCAAAACAATTGCCTTGGTCTACTAGGAAATGGGTCGAAAGGGTTTCCCTGAATTTGGTATGATGCTCACTCTGGAACTCAAATGTGTCCGCCAAAAGTGTTGCATGTCCAAGTCTGGAAAATGCATCCTAGTTGATTCCTCTGTCAGAATCTAATGAGGAAATAGGAAAAAGATGCACCTTTCCCTGCTCTCAAATGGGTCGGAGGGAAATCTTGGAATCCTCCCTGGATGGGATAACTTGACTAAAAACCCTCTCAGAAGTTGCGCCCTCACTCTGGATGAATGCGCCCTTGCTGTTGAACACTGTGTAACTACTGCTGAAGAATGATGGAAGACTTGAATGATATTCTTGGTGACTAGGGTGTGTCTCTCAACACCAAAATAATCCACTGGTGTCTTCCTCCTGGAATCCACTGAACTATCTCTCCTAAGATGCACCTCTTCTCCTCAATGGCAAGTCATAATCTGCATAATAATGAATTAGGTTGCTAACCCTTCCTTTATATATTTCCAAAACCCTAAATCATGCTAAAACATTAATTCACTGTTGACTTCCAAAACCCTAAATCACTTTTGAAACCCTAATTCACTGTTGACTTCTATTTTTAGCTCATAATGACTTAAAATCTCTTTTAACCCTTTTTAGCTCAATGTCACTTTACGAATATAACACCTATGACTAAAGTGACCTCTATTGATCCTATTTAACCCTATTTTTCCCTAGCTATAGTCTAACAGGGAGATTTATACCATTAAGCCTCCTTTGTGGAGCTCCTATTTGGAAAGGGACATTACAATCCTCCCTTCCCGAAATTGCTTGTCCTCATGCAATACCAGTCCAGGGTGCTGCAACACCTACTCACTCTCCCAAGTAGAGTCCTCTACTGGAATCCCTCTCCATCTAATCAAACACTCTCTAATGATCCTTCTCCTCATTTTCCTCTCCCGGAACTCCAAAACCTCCTCCGAAACTCCAAAACCTCCTCTGGAACTAACTCCAACTGTCCCTCCTCATCCAACGAGGGAATCTCCTTTGATGTGCTAATGAATTGTCCCACTGCCTTTTTGAGCCAAGAAACGTGGAACACATTATTAATCTTTCTCCCCTCTGGAAGCTCTAGCTCGTAAGCAACCTCGCCTACTCGGCGCATGATCCTATAAGGACCATAAAATCTAGGCTTGAGCTTTTCGACCCCACTCTTCTTCAGAGATGACTATCTGTAGGGTTGGAGTCTCAAGAAAACCAAATCTCCAACCTCAAAGCTGTGCTCTATCCTATGCATGTATGCACTTATCTTTTGTCGGTTTTGTGCCATCTGCAGGTTCTCTTTCAACAACTTGAGAATCTCTTGAATCTCTATGATCCAATCCTTTTCCTTGGGAGCTCTTCACTCCCCAAAGACCAAGTCTACCAAAGTGGGAGCATCATATATGTACAATGCTCAAAAGGGTTTCATACCAATGGAGATGTGGAAGGTGGTGTTGTAGCAATGTTCTCCTAAATGTAACCACTTTACCCACGTTCTCTGTTGTCCTCCTACATAGTTCCTCAAATACCCTTCAACCCACTTGTTGAAAATCTCGGTCTGACCATCTATCTGAAGGAGATAGATGGTGCTAGGTGTAAACTCTTTCCCCACCAACCGAAACAACTCTCTCCAAAATTTCCCTATGAACCGACTGTCCCTGTCACCGACAATGTTCTTTGACAACCCATGAAGTCTGAAGTTCTCCCTGAAGAAAATCTCGGCTACCTGAACTGCACTGTACTTTGTCAGTATGGCATAGAAGTGAGAAAACTTGGTCAATCTGTCGACCACTACATAGATACAGTCCTTACCCTAGGCCTTGGGTAGACCTGTGATGAAGTCCATAGATATAATCTCCCATTTCTTCTCTGGAATGGGGAGTGGCTGGAGCAACCCTTCTGGAAAAGCATGCTCTAACTTGTTCTGGTGGAAAGTCACACACTCACTAACGTGTCTCAAAACGTCCTGTTTGAGGCCCTTCCATGGGAACCTCTCTCTGATATGTCTATAGGTTTTGAAAAAACCCTGATGGCCTGCTAGAGGTGAATCATGAACTACGGTGAGGATCTTCTTCTTGAGCCCTGAATCTGGCACCAAGTAGACTCTATCCTTTTAAAATATGACATCGTCAATGACCCTATATCGGTCATCCTGTATCTTCCCATCCATCACCTCACAAGAGAACTTGTTCTTGGAATATTCCACTAACAAGTAGGATTTCAAATCTGCTGAAATCTGCATCAAAGAACATGCTGTAGGTCTGCTCGATAGTGCATCGGCCACAATTTTATTCTTCCCCTTGACATACTCTATGTCAAATTCGAATGCCTGTACCTTCATCACCCATTTATGTTGGTACTCACTGAGGTCCTTCTACTCAAGGAATTACTTCAAACTGTTGTGATCGGTCTTGACCATGAATTTATTGCCCACCAAATATTGTCTGAACTTGGTCAAGGCATGCATGATTGCCAACATTTCCTTTTCATAAATGGAGTACAACCTCTCAGGTTGACTAAGCTTCTGGCTCTCAAATACAATCGGGTGTCCTCCCTCCATCAAAATTGCACCGATCCTTTCGTCAGATGTGTCCCACTCTAGTACAAATGGCAAGGTGAAGTCTGATAGTGCCAACACTAGACAAGTGCCCATGAATTCCTTCATGTGATTAAAGGATTCTTGTGATTTATCGGTCCATATGAAGACCCCATGCTTGGTAAGATCTGTCAGCGGTGCTCCAAGATGAGAAAAACCCTAAACGAACCACCTGTAATAGTTGCACAGCTCGAAGAAGCTCCTCAATTCTGTCACGTTCCTGGTCGTCTGCCAATCCAGAATGGCCCTTATCTTCTCTTGGTGCACTTGTACCCCCTGTGCATTGATGATGTGGCCTAAGTAAATCAGCTCTGTCATACCGAACTCACACTTGGACTCTTTGGAATATAATGACAGTGCCTCCATGATGATCAATACCTCATCCAGGTGCCTCATATGCTCTTGCCATGACAGGATATAGATCAAGATGTCGTCGAAGAAAACCAAGACTGATTTCCTTAATTGATCCCTGAATATATGGTTCATGCAAGACTGGAATGTAGCGGGTGCATTGGTTAGCCCAATTGGCATAACCAGGAAATTGAAGTGTCCAAAATGACATCGAAATGCCGTCTTCTCTATGTCATGCTCTTGGATGTTGATCTGATGATATCCAGAGCGTAGATCAATTTTTGAGAAGAAAACTGCCCCATGTAGTTCATCCATCAACTCGTCAATGCGTGGGAAGGGGTATCGGTTCTTGATGGTTTTCTTTTTCAAGGCTTGGTAATCAATTCACATCCTCATGGTGCCATCCTTCTTCGAAACTAAGACAACTGAAGAAGCAAATGGGTTGTTGCTCGGTCTGATGTGTCCCATCGCCAACAATTCCTTGATTGCCTTCTCTATCTCATCCTTGAACCTCCTAGGATGATGAAAGGGGGGGGGGGTGATCATAGGTTTTCCCCCCTCCTCAAAATCAATGCTGTGCTCAAACCCCCTATCAGATGGTCTCCCTAGTGGAATCGCCTCAAAGAGTTGTTGATGTCGTCCCAATAAATTCTTGATCTCTGTATGGTATTGTTGTCGACCTTCTGAATCCTTATGAGTAGTGATCAATCATTCTACGGCATATGCTACCTCTCCGTGTCTGAATATCCTCTCCATCCTCTTGGCTGAAACAGTCCTAGGTGCTCATGTGGACATACCTCTTAGAACAAACTTCTTCCCATCCTGCTCTTTGAATCCCATTTCCAAGGTTTGGTAGTTGGTAGTGATTTTTCCCAAGGTAATCATCCACTGAACTCCTAACACCACAAATGTGTCCAATAGGTCAACCACATAAAATGTGTCTCTCACTGTGTAGTTTCCTAACTTCATATCTAAGTTTGGAACTCTATCTAGACACTCCACTATGTGGCCATCTACTACTGCAACATCAAACCCCTCAAAATCCTCTATCTAAAGTTCCCGTCTCGATACTAGTGAAGCATCGATGAAGTTGTGGGTGGCCCCACCATATATCAGGGTGATTTCCCATTGCCCCTGAATAATCCCTCTGATACAGAGGGTATCATACCTGGGAACACCAGAAAGGGTCACTATGACTCCTCCCTTTGTTGGTTTCCTCCTGTTAGCCTGCTCTGGTAGTTGTGGGACTATTGGAGGATGGGCTCCTACTGGTGTTGGTGGTCTACGGGGAGGTTGCTCCTATTCTAGTGTTGACACCTCCTCTGAACTAGTGGATCCACTTTCCTTCTCCTCCTCCTCAATGTCCATGTTGTCTGCTGCTACCTCGATATAACGAAACTCTCCCTTGCCCATACACTTGTGGACTGGGACCCAAGGATCTCTGCAGCTGAAGAAAATATTCTTCCTCATAAGCTCTTGCCTAGTCTCATCACCCAACTTCTCCTTTCCCTTCCATTCTCTCTAGAATGGATTCCTGTCTCAATCCCTATGGGGAAAAAATGGTTTGAAGAAATTTTTAGTCTTTGGCATTGAGTCTGCCAGATTGCGAGTGTGAAGGATGGCATCCTGCAAAGTGGGAGGCTTGTATGCCTTAACCCATCCTCTCAAAGGCTCTGTGAGTCCTTCTGTGAATAGAATGATCAGCGTGGGCTCTGATATATCTGTCACTGCCATGACTACCCATTGAAACTCTGTGATGAATGCCTCTTCTATGCAAGTTTGTCTCAACTGGGCTAGATCCCTAAAGTATATCTTGGGATCCTTCCTGTCAAACCTATCCATGAGCCTATCTATAAAATCAATATACGAGGTGATACGATTGTGACCCAATGTCACTAGTCCATGATACCACCACTCGTGTGCCTCACCCTCCAAGTGTAAGGTCATGAAACTGATGGACTTTTTCTCAGTCATCTAGTTGAGCTTGTAATACGTGTCTAGATTCTATACCTAATCCTTGGCAGTGTATTGGGATGATTTGTCGAAAGAATGGATGGTGAGTTTCCCAACTTTTTGAATGAAATCAAGGTTATGCCCTTGCTATTGTTGTGCTCCTCCCCTCTGCGGCTCTCTGGGGCGGTTCTTGAGTTTGAGTCCATAGTACTCGACTAAGGTCATGTTCTAATGGAATTCATGACCCAATGTTGTGTACTCCCTCCTATACTCTTCAATGTCGTTTGCATGAGTGGGTGGCCTCTATGCTATCGGTGGCGGTGTTGCTGCCTGAGGTGCCCTCTGGAAACTAGAAAACAAGGGTCTGGAAATCCTACTCACAGAGGTGTATGTGCGAGAGGGTGAATGGGGTCTATTACCTGCTCCTAAGTTCCCCTGTGTTGCATGCGGGACTTGTGTGTCTGGGGTGCCCACTCTAGCCAATCTATCAACCACTTGTGCCAAGGACTGAGACATGGTTCGTTGACTAGCTAACATATCGTTGATAAGTTGCATGAATGTTGTCTCTGGATATACAGGGGCTTGTCACTGCCCTCTGGTCACTCATATCTATCTCCTAGCATTCTCTCTGCCTCGTGCTCAGCCTCATGCTCTACCCTTCTCTCTGCTTCTTTGTGTGCCTCTTCCTCTTCCTCTAAGCTAGGAGGAAAAGGGGGGAAATGAGGCATATGCCTTCTTTCATTATGTCTTTTGTAAGTGACATATTCATCACCTACATTTTCACAACCCTCTGGGTCTTCTGCTACACTCATTTTCTTTAGTCACAGGCTGGCAAGACTAAAGCTCTGATACCACTATAAGGTTCCTGACTTGGCTTGTCTAGGAAACACTGCTAATGTGTGTGTAGGATCAATGGTTTACAACATATAAATGATCATACAAATAATAAATGCGACAAAGGACTGCAAAGTTTGTATTATGATATCTCTATTGTTGTTGGGAAATAATACCCTACGGACTAACAAGCTAGGGCTGAACTTGTATGCAGATCATGACCTTAAGGAAATCACTTTTAACCTATCACCCCAATACTCAAACCCCTTTTTCACACACAAGCATGGAAAAGACCTACTAACCTTTTTATCGATGTTTGGTGTAGATCCTCCCTTGCGCTTTATCCTCTTGCTTGCGCTGCTCTTTCCAAAGACAATCCTGCAATCGAGACAAAACACTACACATGCATGCTATTTTTCTACTTGAGGGTTAGAGATTAAGCATAAATCAGATAAAATATATATGACTCATGCATTGGGATGGGAAAAGTATTCTTTTATTAATATTAAGATGAATCAACTTACAATAACGATAGAGACCGGCCACCGTTCCTCGATCCTGATCCTGGGCTCCTCCTCTTCTTTGTCCTCCAACTTCTTTGCTTGAATTCTCCTTAAGCTTGAGGAAAGGCTAAAGGGTTGGGAAAAATGGATTTGGCAATTGGGCAGAGTTTCTTTGCTATTTTTTTCCTCCTCCAAATAGTACCCCTACCCCTTCTTTTATAGGCTAGAAAGAGCTAGGGTTTTGGACGAACTCTCGGCCATGCATGGCTGGGAGTTTCAGTTAACTGACCCATATCTTTTTGTCCCGTCGGAAACTTTCCTGTTTTTGTGCTTTGTTAGGTAAACGCGGGCTGTAGTAGGCTAGCCAGCATTCCAACGCGTGCAGTAGTAGGCCTGCCAGCGTTCCAACGTGTGCAGTAGTGAGTTAGGACGCGTTTGGCTTCACTCAAAAGGATTTTCAAAGAGGTTCCTCAGCATGGCTTTGGCAAGGAAGGGATATGAGTTGGCCTGATGACAGGTAAGCATGTGTGGTTCAATTTAGGGTTATAACAGATGCCCCCTAATGTGTGAGGTCAGAAGAGCATCTGATGGTCGAAATACATTACCAATCCTTACCAATCTGTATTGATATGTTGAATGAGTGAGCCCAGGAATCAAGGATCAGGAGGTGCCGTCTGCAAAAAATATCAAATGTCTCACCGAGGTGGGCATACCCATGCTCGGGATAAACTAGAACCATGGCTACCAATCAAATACACTGTAGATCCATGTCAAACAACTTTGAAGAGTAGTCGCGAATAATACATAGCGGATCCACATCTCGAAATCAGAAAGATATACATATAAAGTATCCATCTCATGTAATCTGATTCGTCTTGATGGCTGTACTTCAAAGCTCGAGCAACAACTTCAGAATCTTCTAAAACTCGAGTAGGAGTGTAATATGAGTGTATGACTGCGCTACCCCGAGGTCTTTGGCAGCTCATCGGTTATGGACTTGATAATATTGATGATCGGACTGAAGGCTTCAGTGATTTTGATCAAAGACTTGATTGGACGTTCAGGATGGCTGGGTATGCAGACAAGAGACATATTG
>JZKD02S1728066.1:597148-616585 GCA_000966675.3 Picea glauca
CAAACATCAACTAAGAGAAAACAGGCTAAGGATAAGAGGCCCTAACCTACTGACTGTGCAACCCTAGACTCAAACCCCTGAGAGGAAAAACTTCTCACCACAAGAGGGGATGACTACCCCACCCTGAATGAAAATCAACCTGACAAGCCCGCAACTGTCACTGAAACAGCACGCATGCAAACGCGTGCTGATCTATAATAGAGAGCGGGTACCCACGGGCTGAACTGATACAAGCCGCGTGTATGTGAAAAATCCAAGAAAAAACTAACCACAGATAGCCCAGACTTGGAAGAGGCCTCTGGTATTGACAACCAGGGTCTCTTGAAGGCTTGGATGCTTCTTCTTTAACAGAAAAGGAAAATAAATGAAAAAAATAACGAACACAATAAAGCAGACTGAGACAAGACTGTGAACCAGCAAGACCCAGACAGGATCCAGAAAGCCCCCTAAGAATGTGAAATTCTGACAGGGAAGAGGGGACTGCCTCTTAATCTATCTGAGTCCTACACGCTACTGAAACCTCTACAGCAAGCATTCAAACGTGGGTTGTAGAAGGTTAGGGCACGGGTTACACGCGTGCAGGCCTTCTACAGGCCACGTGTACCTCTGTGTGTCCCGATAATAAATTTCAAGCAAAAGTCAAGGAAAAAACTGGTATTAAGAACTAGGTTCCCTGCTAGCTCTGACCTAACTGAAAATAAACAAACAAAGAAACAGAAAATATACTTCTTTAAACTACCCAAAAACCTCACTTAAATCCGGAAACCCTAAGAGTACTATCCCCAATGGAGTCACCAATTTTGTTGTTGGTAAATAATACCCTATGGACTAACAAGCTAGGGCTGAACTTGTATGCAGATCATGACCTTAAAGAAATCACTTTTAACCTATCACCTCAATACTCAAACCCCTTTTTCACACACAAGCATGGAAAATACCTACTAACCTTTTTATCGATGTTTGGTGTAGATCCTCCGTTGCACTTTATCCTCTTGCTTGCGCTGCTCTTTCCAAAGACAATCCTACAATCGAGACAAAACACTACGCATGCATGCTATTTTTCTACTTGAGGGTTAGAGATTAAGAATAAATCATATAAAATATATATAACTCGTGCATTGGGACGGGAAAAGTATTCTTTTATTAATCTCAAGATGAATCAACTTACAATAATGATAGAGACCGGCCACCGTTCCTCGATCCTGATCCTGGGCCTCCTCTTCTTTGTCCTCCAACTACTTTGCTTGAATTCTCCTTAAGCTTGAGGAAAGGCTAAAGGGTTGGGACAAATGGATTCGACAATTGGGCAGAGTTTCTTTGCTATGTTTTTCCTCCTCCAAATAGTACCCCTACCCCTTCTTTTATAGGCTAGAAGGAGCTAAGGTTTTGGACGAACTCTCGGCCATGCATGGCTGGGAGTTTCAGTTAACTGACCCATAGCTTTTTGTCCCGTCGGCAAATTTCCTGTTTTTATGCTTTGTTAGGTAAACACAGGCTGTAGTAGGCCAACCAACGTTCCAACGTGTGCAGTAGTAGGCCTGCCAGCGTTCCAACGCATGTAGTAGTGAGTTAGGGTGCATTTGTCTTCACTCAAAAGAATTTTCAAAGAGGTTCCTCAGCATGGCTTTGGCAAGGAAGGGATATGAGTTGGCCTGATGCCAGGTAAGCATGTGTGGTGCAATTTAGGGTTATAACATCTGTGGATTACAAAATGGTCGAATGTAGCTGAATAAACTGACAATACTCAACTAGATCAATAGAAAAAGGATCTTATCCAGAATACAAATAAGAAACTAAAATATAATACCTGAAATAAGGGAGCACTGTAGAATCAATGGATGTGCTGGGACTATGGTAGCTCTGATGGTAACTGCTAAAAGTCTAGAAAGTTCACCCTGGGAGCTATACTTCTTGTAATGGCTTGGAAATTGTCCTAAATGATGTGCCCTGCTCTAGTCCTCGGTACTAGTATCTGTCGGACCCCTCTGTTGATGAATATGGACCCCGAATGGATACCCCTGGGGAATGCACCCCTCTTCTTCTAGAAAAATGCATCCTAGTGATTCCACCGTTGGAATCGGATGAGATATGTCTCAAAATGACTGCCTTGGTCTACTGGGAAATGGGTCAGAAGTGTTTCCTTGAATCTGGTCTGATGCTCGCTCTGGAACCCCAAATGTGTCCGCCAAAAGTGTCACACGTCCAAGTTTGGAAAATGTGTCCCAGTTGATTCCTCCATCGGAATATGATGAGAAACCAGGAGAAAGATGTGCCTTTTCCTCCTCTCAAATGGGTCGGAGGGAAATCTCATAATTCTCCTTGGATGGGATAAGTCGACTAAAAACCCTATCAGAAGTTGCGCCCTCACTCTGGATGAATGCACCCTTGTGGGTGAACACTGTGTAACTGCTGCTGAAGAATGATGGAAGACCTTAATGATCTTCCTGGTGACTAGGGTGTGTCTCTCAACACCTCAATCAACCACTGGTGTCTTCCTCCTGGAATCCACTGAACTATCTCTCCTAAGATGTGCCTCTTCTCCTCAATGATAAGTCATAATCTGCATAATAATGAATTAGGTCGCCGACCCTTCCTTTATAGCTTTCCAAAACCCTAAATCATGCTGAAACCCTAATTCATTGTTGACTTCCAAAACCCTAAATCACTGTTGAAACCCTAATTCACTATTGACTTCTATTTTTAGCTCATAATGACTTAAAAGTGCTTTTAACCCTTTTTAGCTCAATGTCACTTTCTAAATATAACACCTGTGACTGGAGTGACCTCTAGTAACCCTGTTTACCCCTCTTTGGCCTTGGCTATAGTCTAACAGGGCGGTTTAGACCATTAACCCTCCTCTCTAGAGCTCCTATTTGGAAAGGGACATTACACTCTATATAATAATGATCCCAATAAAAATACCATCACATCTGAATTTAAGGACAAATTTGGTGCAATGAATAAGTAGAGTAAAAACTAAAAATTCATATACTATAAAGAGGTGGTCAACCCCAATCTAGAAAATCAAAGGTATCTTTTTTATTTAGCTAGCTCAAAGAAGAAAATCAATATTTCTAAAATAACAATGACCAGTCACAAACTCCATATTGAAAAGAGAATTGGATAATTCCTAAATGCCATGTAATGAAATAACCTCTCATCTTTGTGATACTAAAATGGTGAAGGATGAAAAACATATTTTTTTAGAATGTCTTGCATATGCCCATATTATATTTTAATTTCAAAATATTTGTAATGAGATTGTAATGAAATAATTTTTCAACTTTCTGATACTAAAAAGGTGAAGGATGAAAAAACATTTTTTCATAATGTCTTGCATATGCCCATATTATATTTTAATTTCAGCCCGCAGGGGTGTAGACCGATTGGCAAGTGCCGTGTAAATGGAAGGAACTATGTAAAATGAGGTCTCAAGGTCGATTCTCACCCCGATTTACTCGGAGGGTGTGCTTGCGGGCTGTGCGTTTCTCCCTAGGGGTTATAAGGCAGCCGGCAGGATTCGACCCCGTGTCACGCGAGTACGATACTGCCGTTGTTACCGATTCCCCTATTATATATAAAAAAAAAAATATTATATTTTAATTTCAAAATATTTGTAATGACATTGGCCTTCCTAAAATTTTAACTCTTCAAAGCTATGGAGATTTAGAAAATCTTCTCTCCAATCATTTTTGGCATAGAATAAAATTCTAAAACAAACCAATTAATTCCTTACTATTTTTCTTAAGGTCTAATAGAAAAAAGTTGGTCTAAGTGGATGTTAACAATCATCATCATCGTCACCACCATCCTCTACACTCAATCAAGAACATACATGTCAAAAAATTTCACCGAGCTTAGTAGAGTTTTTTTCCCAAAATTTTTCATTAACAAGTGAATCAAAACAAACTGTGTTATCTATATTGAGTTTGACGAGCACTCTTCAAGACCTATAGATTCTTGAGAGATTTAGATTGAAGTATTACTTTTGTGTATTTTTACAATAAATTATCTATTGCAATCTCTAAGATACTATGAATTACATATTAAATGGTCAAGAGGCTAATATAGACACATAATTACTTGTGTAATAAAGTAACTATGAATGGACATGTTAGATACCGTTTTTAGAGATATGGAATATGGAAATCTAAAGAAAGATAGACAACTTTATTGCTTTAGGTTTACTCAACCTATATTGTTTTATCTTCAAAATTGTTGTTAAGCCATGCATTCCAAATTAATATTGGTAAGAAGTTGCAAATATATTACACTTTAGACATAATTGCCACCAATGAATATCTTGGGTCTTGCACAATCTAGAGCATAAGTAGAGAAAACAAAGAAAATGATGTCATGGTAATTCGTGGAGAAATTTTCATTAAATGACACTTAAAATTATGTGGGGAATGAGTTAATAAGCCAACAAACTCAACTTTTCAGCAAAGCCATTTTTTATAATAATAATATAATACCATTCATTCCCAACATTCATGTAACAATTATACCATCACAACTGCTGGAATAGATTTTTCTTGTCCACCTTGAGCTCTTAATCTGTGGATTCACTAGGTTTAAATAAATGCCACTTAATCATTCGGATTAGAGGCAAATCTTATTCTTCATTTTTTTTCAATAAGAAAAATAACTTATATTAGTGAATATAAAAGGTCTTTTAACAAAATATTACAACTTGTATAGGACTTTAAATCCTTTTTTCCAAAAACTAAAAGGATCATATGTTCTGATCACATTACATAATATTCCAGTATGTTGCCACATATATTCTATAACATCTAGCCATTGTTTTACATATCAATATCAAAAAACAACTGAACCATTTTGGCATCCTTCCAGTTGTGGTTTATTTCAAAATACACAAAAACCATTTTTGCAACCTTGCAAACAGTGAACTAATGATTGATAGCTAATCTTTCAAAAATTTCTGGTTGTCCTTCTGTATCCTTTGCATAATATATTCAATCTTCATCCAATAGCAAAGCTTCCTTTGAAAGCTGGTCAACTTCCTTGTTATAAACTCTAGATATATATATGTTGAGCTGAGTTGTTAAAAACTCCTGTGAGCACTCTAATTTTTGTCATCCAAGGCTGCATAGAGATCACTTGTAGGTTATTTTCATTATTAAACCAATCGATAATAATCTTTGAATCACCTACCAGTTGTAACCTTGTTGCCATTTTAAAACACGCAAAAAATAAAATGTTCCACAAGGCTAGGAGCTCTCCCCTGGTATTGGTTCCTCTACCACAATTCATTTTTGGTCTGAAATTGCCCAAAATTGGACATTTTAATAAAGCTCCAGCCCCACTGCCAAATCCTAATCAAGAATGGGAGGCCTTTCAATCCTTCTATTCTTGGTAAACTAAGCAATTTTTGGTTCTCCCAAGTCCTATAGAATACAACTGCATACTCTGACTTGATTAGGAGGAAAATATTCAAAAATAACTAAATTCATGTGCTTCCAAACCTCCCAGCGAATAAAGCAAGGGATTTCTTTCCAATTTTCCTTCTTCCTTATCCAGTTTTGTAAACATTCCACAATTTGTCCTCGTTCCCAAGTATTGACTAATTTTAAATCTTTCAAAATTGACTGCCAAATACCTTTGATGAAACTTCATTCCACAAAAAGATGAGACATTGTTTCCTCATTGTTCCCACACAAAACACATCTACCAGGCCCAAAAATACCTCTTTTGTTCAAGTTTTCCCAAGTAAGAATTCTATGTTCAAGCAATAACCAGATAAATAGTTTGACTTTTAAAGGTAGCTACCATTTCCAAATTTCAGAATACCAGTAGTTTGATTCTTCTTCCATATCCTCAAACAATTGTACTTTATAATCTTGTTTGGCATTAACATGTCCTCTTTTTGTATCCCAGGACCACAATAAGATATATTTTTTATTATTAAGTTCAATTCCTGAACCAAATAAGCCCTTAATAAATTTATTCCATTTTCTTTTTTTTCTCCTTCTAGCCCTAAGGTCTCTTCCTTTTTCCACCTTGTATGACTAGTTTCCTCCAGATCATTAGACCCATCTTGTGCAAGGAATTCTATCCCTTGTTCCTTCAATGTCAATACAAGATTACTTGACAATTTATAATAGGAATGAGACCCAACCATAGGGTCATATCTAATTATAATTTCCCTCTCGTTTCTAATTTTCCAAACCAACCAATTTGTTATAATAGTTAATGAAGATGTGAGGGCTCTCCAAAAATTTGAGATACCAGTCCAATTTTTCCTTCCTTGCCTGAACCACTCCTCAACAGATTTCTTCTTAAGATATTTTTTAATTATCACCTCATGGCATAGACCAGGCAACATAAGGCATCTCCACTTACTTTTATCTACCAGAGATTTTCCAAAGGAAAAGATATTTTTGATACCCTACCCACCAGTCTTTTTTGGTTTTGCAAGCTTTTTCCATCTTATCAAATGCATCCCTTCTTTAGATTTTTTACCAATCCACAAGAAACTAAACATCCCCCTTCTAATATTGTTTAGGACTCTTATTGGTATCTTAGCCAAAGAGATCTAGTAAAAATAAATTCTTTCAAGAACAAATTTTACAAGTATGACCCTTTCCCCTAAAGAAAACCACCTATGACTCCAACTCAAAATTCCTTTTTCAATTTTTTTCTCCAGTCATGTCTAGAATAACAGTTTGGTTTAAAAAAAAAAACCAGGTACTTAAAACCATAATCTATTGGCTTTAATTCAAAAGGAAGGAGATCCTTCAAAAAAGCAAGCCCTTCAACATCCCACCCTGCTTATAAAAACATAGACTTTTGTGGGCTGAATGCCATCCATGTCGCCTTGCAAAAATGTTCCAATACCCCCTTGAAAACTTCCCACTCAAAAATTCTTCCACTCCCAAATAGAATTACATCGTCAACAAACATCAAATGTGTAATATTTATCCCTTTATCCATAGAGATACCTTTGATTTTCTTATCCCTAACATACTCCTATATGGATCTGCTTAACCCTTCAACAACAAAGAGGAAAAGTAAAGGAGATAAAGGGAAATGTTTCCTTAAATCCCTTGTACTCTTAAATAAACTAGTAGGTTTACCATTGATCAACACAACAAAGTTTGCAGAAGAAACACACCCCAAAATATAGTCTATTGCTTCTAAGCTTATACCCACCTGTAATAAAACAAGCATGAGAAAACCCCACTCCACTCTATCATAAGCCTTTATCAAATCCAATTTTAGGACTAGTGCTTTGATATTTTTTATCTTTATACTTTGTAAAGCTTCATGTACAACTTCAATAGCATCAGTAATTTGTCTTCCCTCTAAAAATACAAATTTTTCCTTTGAAATACCAACAAAAAGTGAGGTTTCAATTCTAGCAACAATTATTTTAGTAATGATCTTGTACACCAGATTTCATAATGAAATTGGTCTAAAACATCCAAAAGAGTATATTTTATCAAGTACAATAAAGGTAGCATTCAAGGCACCTGAAACTCTACCTTTCCTCCTAGACTCTTCCACCATCTCTAAAATATCATTACCCAAAAGATAAAAAAAAAAACAGAAAGAATTCTACAGTCCAGCCATCCGGCCTTGGACTTTTTAAACACTTAAAACCTTTAAGGGTTGACAGTATTTATTCTAGAGTAATTGGCTCACCCAATATGAGACCTTCTTCCACTGAAAAATTCCTCGGATAATTCCTTAAAAATGCAAGTTGTTCAAATATGGAAAGGTTAGCCTGACCCTTAAATATATTCTAAAAGTAGTCAACTACTTCCTTTTGTAGTTCTAGCTTATTGGAGCTTACTGTTCCATCTTCCTTGGTAATATCCCAAATGGTATAGATTTGTTTTTCTGGAACTTGAATAAGCATGAAAAAACTCAGTATTCCTGTCACCTAAAGCTAGTCATTTTACCCTACTCTTTTGCCTCCAAATATCCTCCTCCTGTCTTAGTAGGTCCAGTTTCCTCGTTTCTTTTTCTAGCACCAACACTTTGTCTTACTCATTCTCAAAACCCCTAGGGAAGTCAGTGTATAAAGTATCCAAATCCAATTCTAACTATACCAACTCTTCCTTAGCTTCAACCTTTTTCTTCCTTTCCCAATTCATCACCAAAGACTTAAGTATCTTAATATTTTTAACCAGGGAAACCATAGGGTTTAAAACCTCTGACCCCAATAGTCCAACCCAGTTGGTTCTAACTAAATTAATGAATTCTGGTTCCTCAAGACAAACATAATTAAATTTAAAAGGATTGCTGACAAAATATTTTTCTTGTTCCAAATGGAGTATCATAGGCATGTGATCTGATATCTTTACATTACACACCCAAAATCTATATCTAATACCCGACGACACTAAATTCTCAGATACCAAGAACCGATCCAACCACTTGGCAATGTAGTCCTGGCCTCTTTTTCCATTCCTCTAGGTATGGAGTAACTTTACAAGTTCAACATCCACCAACCCCCAGGCTTGTATCAACTAGATAAAATAAAGTTGTAAGGGATCCACTCTATCATGTTCACCCCAAAGTTCCCTACTTGAAGTGGTAAATTTTAGGTCACCTCCCAAAATAAGATTAAGCTCATTAATTAATCCTTCCCTTTTAATACCATCCCAAAATTCCTCTCTGTCAAAATACGGTCCATAGAAATTTATCAGCTTCATTCTTTTGTTTAGATATTTAAATAAACCCTGCAGCAAAATCCTTGCAGGAGTCAAAAACACAGTGAATTTAGCTTTGCACGGATTCCAAGAAGTTAACAATCCTCTAGAGAGTCCAATAGAATCCACCCCACATAAATACCAATTAGTAAGTAATTTCACAAATAAATCTCTCTCTTTAACTTCATTTACCATAGTTTCCTGGATAAATAAAACATCAGGTTTTTTTGTCTCTAAGAACCTTTTGAGGGCTAATGTATTTGCGCCTCCCCACTCCCCTTACATTTAGAGTTTCTACAATCATTTTTAACCCTTGCTGGGGATTTCTGAGCTCTAAGCGCCCTAGGACCATCTAGCACCATAAAACTAGTCAAAGTTAGGCTCTCTTTCTCTTTCCCTAGCTTCCTCGCACTTCTAGTTTTGAGTGGAGAAAAATATTTTTCCAATCCTCCCAAAAATTCCCCTTTCAATAGTGAATCCTCACGCCCTGGACAGGTAGTCGATAACTTCCTTGACTTCTCCTCCTTCCCAATATTTTCTACATACTTTGCTATAGGATCCCCACCAATAAAAATCGGCAACAACGACTAGGTAAGTAACTCCCTATATGATGCAGGAGCATCTCTCCACGCAGTCAGCCAACCAGCTAGCCACGTCAACGCGCATGCATTCAAAGATGAAAGGGAGGCGCAACCACATTTAAATATTTGTAATGAATGTAAATTAAATTCTTAGGCTGGTGAGCCATGGAAATTCGTGCTATATGTAGGCATTAGATAGGATCAGATTTAATGCAGATCGGCTGAGATCTAGTTCTGGATAACAGACTAGACAACCTTTAATGAAAATTAATTAGAGTAGGTGAACCTGGAGGGAAGCGCTCGATTGAGCCCTTAGGTAAAAGAGATTTTCATATCTCATTTTGAGTTAGTGGTAGTTGGGTTAGGATCTACATGTAGAGAAGAGAAGAGAAGAGTCGAGGAGAGCTTGGGAACACCATTGTAAAGATACAGGCGTTTTAGCCATTTGTAATACAAACAACAGTTTTTCCTACATTACTGTGTGTTAAATGGATGCCTGTGTGTGTTCTTTTATATGATGTGAGTGTATGTTATGTTTGCATTTACAGGAGTGTTTGATTTCAGGTTTGAGAGGTTTGATTTACAAACACCCAGAAAGACTAAGCAAGAGGATTGCTTGAGCAGAGAGCCAGGAAGGCATTTTATTCTCCATTCGTGGGAGAAAGAAGGAAATTAGAATCCCTCAAGGGGTCTGAGTATTCGTGTAAGCTCAGGAGGACAGCACTAGCGAGTGCATGAGGAGACTCTGCAAGGAGTGCAGGAATAGAAGAATCCCCTGAGGATTCGAAGAAACAAAGATCAGGAGGAGTAAGCGTTAATACGCGCAGGCGAAGCTCAAAGTCATGGAGCTCGCAGAGGAAAGAAGCAGAAAAGGCTGAGGCCTGGGAGAAATCAAAATTCTTCCAAGTGTAGCAAGAAGGCACGCAGGAAGCCTAGGGGGGAGTGCAGCAGCCATTGGATCGACCAACGAGATCTGGGTCGTTGGTTTTACATGCCCAGAAAGCATCAGAGGAGGAGCGCATAGGAGGATCGATCTGAGACGTCCAATCTTGGATCATATACCCGACAACCATCGGATCTGTAGGAAGTTTCATAGGGGTTAAGACTTATAGATAGAGGAGCAGTCCTAACAACCATTGGTATATCGACACTCGGGAAATCAGGATTCTCGAGGTCGTGTGAACCGGGACATCGCAAACCCCAAAACCCCGACACAAAATCTGGACCGTCAATTTGAGAGAGGACACATGTTAGAAATCCGGAGAGGCATCAGGATATTGAATCATCAGGGATTCAGAGGTCAAGAAAACCGTGACCATTGGAGTCTCGAAATCCCGGAGGAATCGAAACCATCCATTTGGAGGGACGCGTGGAAGCAATCAACGCCACTGGGGAAAGCTCGATAGGAGGGCTTCATCGGAGAATCAGGATTCAGAGGTTCAAACGTCCTGTGAACAATTGCATTTGGAGTCACGAAATTGTGATACGTGATTTCCCAATAGCTAAAGGGGCGTGGGACCACAGGAACTGGTGAGTGGACAGGTGGCATCCAATATCGGGTATCGGGATATCGGAGATCCCGTGCACAAGGTGCTTATGCAACTTGAAATCCTGAAACGCGAAACCCCGATCAGTGGGGGACAGCTGTCAGTGGATCCAGAGAAGGGAAAGCTCCATTGAGTGGGAGTCAGAATCGTAGAGGAGGAGGACAGTGACGTCGCGAGGGACCAGCTGTCAGCAAATCTGGAGCGTCGAGAATCGGAGAATCACAGATCCAGGGGACGCATGCACATCGACATCGCAAACCCCGAAACCCCGACGAGAGGTTTGACTATGGTCACGAGTAGTGGTCATTTGGACCAGGGCTGAGCCAGGAGGGATAGCTGGAGTTATATCACATCGGGGATCGGCGCATCGTGAGTCTCGTGGACATACGCGTTTCGGCATCGACAGGACCGGAACCCCGATGGGAAGTTTGACTGCGGTCATACGGAGGGTGGTCATATGGTGAGAGTATAGCTCGGAGGGGCTAGTACGAAAGGATCTCATCGGTGATTGGGGATTCGAGAGGACAGTGGCTCTCGACATAAAGAAGGACAAAACCCCGAACCCTAAAGCTAAGTCGGGGACAACCACGGTTAGGTGTAGGGGCCATGAGGAAAGCAGAAGGACCCGTGGGTCAGATTTTCAGCAGTGATTTCAGTGGGAATCCAAGGAGCCTCTTCGGCTCAGCTGAAAGGGGATTTTTGAACGATCCTGTGAGCAGGAGAGCACGACAAGGTGGAGGTAGTGTGGTCATGATTAGCTCTCACTGCGTCAGAGTGGTATCAGATCAAGAGGAGAAAGAGAAATCCGGGAAGAGACCAGAGTTACTGAGGACTCTGTAAGGACTTGTTTGCAGAAAGGCAGCAGTCCATAGACAATCAGCAGGACTGTAGGATGAAGCTGGAGACACTCAATATGTGGGGTGACAGCAGTAGGTCTGCCAGGGAGGCGGATAAACATAGCACAATGGCTTCTGAAGGCCATAGGCACGCTGGAAAGAAGAGCAAAGCAGAAGAGCTTGCAAAAATGGATGAAGAACTTGCCGACATCAGAGCCGAAATAGAGAAGCTCGAATTGAGAATGCGGCAAGAGGTAAAATCGATATTGGTGCACATGTGGCCCATGCAGAAGCCAAAGATGAAATGGCCAGTCAGGGAGTTGATGGTAAGAGGACAGCGCAGGCTGTTGAAAAAATGGTTGAGGTATGCTGAAAACCTCAAGGCCACAGAGGAAAAGATGATTTATCACTGTGAGCCAGAGACTGGGAGAAGTGTCGATGATTTTGATGAAGAGGATGAATTGGGATCAGGTGAGGATCTCAAGGACTTCCAGAAGGGAAGAGAAGAAACTACAGTTTGCTGGGAGGGCAACAGATTGAGATCACTGCAAGATCTCATGAATTGTCAAGAGGACAGCCAGGGAAATTCACATTGCTAGCTGGGAAATGAAAGGAGATCGCTGCGGGATCTCAAAGACTTCCAGGAGAGAAGCAGAAGCATCTTGGACTGCCAGGGGGGGTGAGATGAACATTTGAGACCATTTGAGGGTCTCATGGAGAGTTCAATTCAGCAAGGAGTGCTAATGAAGATGGGATCAGTTGATCCCATAGTCTTCCAGGAGGGCAACAGAGACATCCCATATTGCCAGGTGGGCAGGGATGAGCAGATGAATTTAGATCAGCAGGTACAGTTGACAACGGAGGATATGAGGATTTGTATGATGATTGGGGGAATCGAAGTATTCCTACCATCTGCCTAGGAGGAGGCTGAAAAATGTGTCGTAGATGTTGCAGCAACAGAAATAGAGGAACAGTCGACCATGACTGTCCAAGACGAATTGGAGCAGGTGTTTAAGATTGCCCAAGTGCAAGAAAAAGCAGAAGAAAATGAGCATTCTGAGGAGTGTCTCAACATATTCAGCCAGGAAGATGAAAGAGCTGTAGCATTGGACCTAGAAGCAAAGGAATCCAAGAAGAAGGTAGGTAAAGTTATCACTCCATGGGAGATGGAGCTAGAGATGTTGGAGGATTGGTTGAACAATCCAGGGCCATCAAGAGAACGGACAGAATTTGAGCTGTCATAGAAGAGAATGACTGAGCAGCAGGTCAGTCAGGAAGAGACTACAGAGCTGAAGTATGCAGCAGAGTGGTAGCTTGAGGCCACAAATGAAGATGAAGAAGATGGCATGGGAGATCACAATGATCTGCCCATGTGCCAAAAATTTTTGCACCTGAGGAGACTGCATGAGAAGAGCCAACCATTGGAGTAGCTGGACGAAGTGATTGAGGAGATCAGGGAGTTGATGCTGAGATCAACAGAGACTTCCAGTGAGGAGAGGCTGAGCAGAAGAAAAGCAGCAGCAGCAATAGCAGAACAGAAGCAACAGCCGCAACAACAACAAATTGGAGCAGATGGAAAGCTCCAAATACTTATTTGGGATCTAGGAGGATTCCAATAGCTTAGAGGGGAAGCGCATGAGTAGGATCTCATAATTTTTCATCTGAGGAGTTTGATGCAAGAGCATCTCTCCACGCAGCCAGCTACGTCAGCGTGCATGCATTCAAGGATGAAAGGGAGGCGCAACCTCATTTAAATATTTGTAATGAATGTAAATTAAATGCTTAGGCTGGTGAGCCATGGAAATTCGTGCTATATGCAGGCATTAGATAGGATCGTATTTAATGCAGATCGGATGAGATCTAGTTCTGGATAGCAGACTAGACAACCTTTAATGAAAATTAATTAGAGTAGGGGAAAGTGGAGGGAAGCGCTCGATTGAGCCCTCAGGTAAAAGAGATTTTCATATCTCATTTTGAGTTAGTGGTAGTTTTGTTAGGATATACATGTAGAGCAGAGAAGAGAAGATCCGAGGAGAGCTCGGGAACACCATTGTAAAGATACAGGCGTTTTAGCAATTTTTAATACAAACAACAGTTTTTCCTGCATTGCTGTGTGTTAAATGGACGCCTGTGTGTGTTCTTTTATATGCCGTGAGTGTATGTTATGTTTGCATTTACAGGAGTGTTTGATTTCAGGTTTGAGAGGTTCTTTGAGGCTTCATGCCATGAGGGTATGACAGAGTGTTGCGGACTCTGAACGCCAGTGCACAGAGGATGCACTTCTGAACTATGCGGAGTCAGACAAAGATGTGCCAGGTGGGCACAGGAACTGAAATCAGCAACTCAAAGGAAGACCTCAAGGTTTCTGAATACCTTGGAGGCAAGGCTGTGTATCTGAGACACAGTTGCAGACAGAATCACTGAAGATTCTGTAGGAGCTCTGCCAGGTGGGCATTGAGAAAGTGCAAGGAGTGCACAGGAGAAAGGGACAGAACTATTGAACGTTCTGTGGAAGAGGAGAACTCTGCCAGGTGGGCATAGAGACAGTGTGCAGACGAACAGGAGGAGAGAACTCTTTGAGTTCTGGAAGTGAGAGAAGAATCCATTGAAGGATATTCACTGGGTTGTTGAACACCCAGAAAGACTCAGCAAGAGGATTTCTTGAGCAGAGAGCTAGGAAGGCATTTTATTCTCCATTCGTGGGAGAAAGAAGGAAATAGAATCCCTCAAGGGGTCTGAGTATTCGCGTAAGCTCAGGAGGACAGCACCAGCGAGTGCATGAGGAGACTCTACAAGGAGTGCAGGAGTCAAAGAATCCCCTGAGGATTCGAAGAAACAAAGCTTAGGAGGAGTAAGCGTTAATACGCGTAGGCGAAGCTCAGAGTCAAGGAGCTCGCAGAGGAAAGAAGCAGAAAAGGCTGAGGCCTTGGAGAAATCAAAATTCTTCCAAGTGCAGGAAGAAGGCACGCAGGAAGCCCAGGGGGGAGTGCAGCAGCTGTTGGATCGACCAACGAGATCTAGGCCGTTGGTTTTACATGCCCAGAAAGCATCAGAGGAGGAGTGCGTAGGAGGATCGATCTGAGCCATCCGATCTTGGATCAGATACCCGACAGTCGTCGGATCTGCAGGAAGTTGCACAGGGGTTAATCCTCATAGATAGAGGAGCAGTCCCGACAGCCATTTGTATATCGACACTCGGGAAATCTGGATTCTCGAGGTCGTGTGAATCGGGACATCGCAAACCCCGAAACCCCGACACAGAATCTGGACCGTCCATCTGAGAGAGGACACGTGTTAGAAATCCGGAGAGGCATCGGGATATTGAATCATCGGGGATTCATAGGTCAAGAAAACTGTGACCATTGGAGTCTCGAAACCCCGAAGAAATCAGAACCGTCCATTTGGAGGGACGTGTGGCAGCAATCAGTGCCACCGGGGAAAGCTCGATAGGAGGGCTTCATCGGCGAATCGGGATTCGGAGGTTCACAAGTCCCGTGAACAATTGCATTTGGAGTCGTGAAATCACGATACGCGATTTCCCGACAGCTAAAGGGGCGTGGGACCACATGAACCGGTGAGTGGACAGGTGGCATCCAATATCGGGTATCGGGATATCGGAGATCCCGTGCACAAGGTGCTTATGCAACTTGAAATCCATAAATGCGAAACCCCGATCAGTGGGGGACAACTGTCAGTGGATCCGGAGAAGGGAAAGCTCCATTGAGTGGGAGTCAGAATCGTAGAGGAGGAGGACAGTGTCGTCGCGAGGGACGAACTGTCAACAAATCCAGAGCGTCGGGAATCGGAGAATCGCGGATCCAGGGGACACATGCACATCGATGTCGCAAACCCCGAAACCCCAACGAGAGGTTTGACTACGGTCACGGGTAGTGGTCACTTGGACCAGGGCTGAGCCAGGAGGGCTAGCTAGAGTTATAGCGCATCAGGGATCGGCGCATCACGAGTCCCGTGGACATACGCGTTTCGGCATCGACAGGACCGGAACCCCGATGGGAAGTTTGACTGCGGTCATACGGAGGGTGGTTATATGGTGAGAGTATAGCTCAAAGGGGCTAGCACGAAAGGAGCTCATCGGTGATCGGGGATTCGAGAGGACAGTGGCTCTCGACATCAAGAAGGACAAAACCCCGAACCCCGAAGCTGAGTCGGGGACAACCACGGTTAGGTGCAGGGGCCGTGAGGAAAGAAGAAGGACCTGTGGGTCAGATTTTCAGCAGTGATTTCAGTGGGAATCCAAGGAGCCACTTCGGCTCAGCTGAAAGGGGATTTTTGAACGATCCTGTGAGCAAGAGAGTGCGACAAGGTGGAGGTAGTGTGGTCGTGATTATCTCTCACTGCGTCACTATAGGTAGGAATAAAATTTAAAATAGACTCCTCGATTTCAGACAAAACAGTCAGATATTCAAGAGTATCAATATTCAAGGTTTCTGGAATGACTCCCTCATCCCTACTACAAACAACATTCTATGACAATAGTTGGCTAGACTTACCTCTCCCTTCCAACCCTGCTAGTCTATTATCTACTGAGATTCCCAAAAAATGTGAGAGATAGGCACGACTCCCATCAACAAATGTCAACCCAAAATTATTTAAGGAGGAAAAATAAGGATACTTCGAGTTACTCCCCCCCAAGTACAATCCTCTGGTTTCCTACTTCGCATTAAAGGCCAAGTTTCCATAGTCACAGAAACAAGTTCTTCCCTCTCCAAAATTGGAACACCCTTATCCAATTTGTCAGAAACTCCTCCACATAATTTAATTACCTCCCCTTCTCCCGCTCACTCAACTGAACCACAGTCATTGCAGACTCAACCAAAATCCCCCCTCCCACTGAGCAACCAACTCCCACCCCCTCAAAATTCCTCCCAAACCCGATAGGCTCTTCCACAGAATCAACTTGAGCCCCTTCCTTGCACAACTCCCTAATATCCATAGAGTTCTCACCCATAGGAAGGTTGACCTCAAACCCTATCGCTCCCTTAGTGTAGTTCTCGACTTTAAGAGACTCATTTCCTATACCCTACCTCCCAGAGACAACATTGACAGACAAATTTGAAAAATAATTAGGGCGTTGAAGGTATAACTTACCAAAATCTAAGTCGCTATCCACGACCGGAGATTGAATTCTTTCACTCCAATCTTCTATGTCTGTAGTCTTATCAATAGATTTAAGCTCCACTACCCCTTCACCGAATGTTGCCTCACTCATTTTAACCTTGGAGCACTGATGGCGTAAGTGTCCAGTCTCCTTACACACTGTACATATAAAAGGAATCCCGATGTAATCCAATCTCTGCTGAAACAAATTACCGCGACAGTCTATATCAATCTCAGCTGGTAACCCATCATTTAAATCAAATTCCACTAGTATCTTTCCCATCCGTCGATCTGAACTAGACAGTAAATTTGAGTCTACATTTATAAATTTCCTGAGCGTATTCCCAATTTCTTTAAAATCCTCCAAGTTCTAAAGCGCTAGCGGGCATCCAGGAATCAACACCCACAGATGTCTGAACCTAATGTGCTCCTTCTCTGGATTAAAGGAGAGATGCCAATGTTATTCACCACCCATACCTTGTGCATCACCAACTCTGCATCCTCTGCAGATTTAAAGAGAAAATAAAACCATCCTTTCATTAGAATAAATATCTCCGATGAGTACAAAACCCCATTTTTCTTCCACCCAGGCATGAATATATGTAGCGACCAAAGCCCAATAACCGAATCTACCCACAATCCCCCGCAAAGAGTAGTTCCCCACTTCCTCCATCCCAATGTCATGGCCAAGAGTAACAATAGGTTTAGATTTTTTATCCCTCCATGCCTTATGGCCTAATCGATACTTTGACTCCCCTCTATTGTTGTGAATACCAGAGCTTCCTACAGCACAACCTACAGACTTCAGACCTTCCGTTGTCATACCATCCCTATCACCACCTACCTCAACTTGTCGAGAATCCCAGCCTCTCCCTTCCTCCCACTCCGACTCTATAAACCATGCAGGACCCATGCCACTAAGTTTCCTCTTCCCCACAACGCAATCCAGAGGCCTATTCATTACCCCCTGGTCTGCTACAATAAAAACCGAACCTCCCCCCTCAGCTTCCTTTATGCTCTACCTCCCCTCCACGACCTTCGGTGAAGTAATCACTGAAGTGCAGTTTCCAGAAACATTAGACTCCCCTCCCCTTTCCGCTTCCCGAGAAAATAACTCATTGATGATTTCGATGGATCTAGTATCCATCAATCCACCAAAAGGATCACCAAGTGTCCCTAGTCTAGTACGAACTTCCAACGCAGACTCCACTTTACCATCCCTCACGTCAGCTAAAAATAAATTATTCATGTACAACATTAACTCCTCTCTTTACACCTCATCAGGTTTGTACAGACACCTATGGCTCCACCATTGGTCTTCATCCAGATCATCAACAGAGACCCCTACAAATATCGCCATAAACCCTAACAGGTACCAGATCAACCCTAGTTCCAAATTTTCAAACCTAATCTAACCCCTATCCTCCTTCCTACACCCCATCCTTCTAAGCGCATAGTTGACACCTCTCCCAATGCCACCGAAGGTCCATTAAGTCACCCATCAAATCCAATCCAGCGCCCTCCAAAGTTTTGAATCAAAGTTTGATTCATGTCGCCACCAAGGATACTAACTATAAACAACACCACCCCATCTTATTCTTCATTTTATTATTGTTATTTCATGTGAAATAAATTTCAATTAGTATACTTTAGCTCGGAATATTCAATTGTGCCCTCCCTTTGCGAGAGGACCAAACAATTGTGAATTGTCACGTTGAAACTCAATGAGGAAATTGGAAGAGTATTATATTGTGAATATGATATACTATCCTGTATTGTATGAAAATGTTAATGTTGATGTTCATAAAATTTTAGATTTATTATAGGGTTAAGTTATATTCGTTCTATTAAAGCATTGTGTAATATTGTTTAATTAATATAATCTATACAACTTAACATCATAATGTTAGCAATAACATATAGTATCAGTGTGTTAAATTATATCCATTCTTAATGCATTACAAAATCTGTAGTTAGCTATTATTAGTCCTTTTATTTACTATTAAAGTATTTTATAATTCTATAATATTGTTTAAGTAATATAATCTATACGGCTTAGCATTATAATGTTAGCAATAACATATATTTTTATTAGGGGTATCAATGTCGTAAATTATTCTTAATGTCTTAAATAATACCTTAGTTTTATAATATTGTTTAAGTAATATAATTTGTACGGCTTAGCATTATAATGTTAGCAATAACATATATTTTTATTAGGGGTATCAATGTCATAAATTATATTTATTCTTAATGTATTACAAAATTTGTTTATTTTAGATACTATTTTAAAGATTTATGAGACTTTACCTTCTCCTTAGTGTGGTTAAGAAATGTTTTTTAAGTGTCTTTCTCATGCTTTCTCTTCCCTGGGATATTATCAATAAGAGCTATATCTATATAACTTAGATACTTTAAAGGAGTTAAATAAAAATGTCTCTTCCTTTGGGATATTATCTCATACCACCTCTTATTGATAAGAGCTATATTTATATAGATTACATACTTTAAAGGAGTGAAATAAAAATGGACGTAAGAGTAGTGGAAAGATTAAGACATTTAAAGGTAAATTTATAATGTATTAGATATTATTTAATGAATAATATAGTTTGATAGTATAAATTTTTGTTTATATTTAAATAAAATTTAAAGATATTATTATTTATTTAATTTT
>JZKD02S1728066.1:617304-638152 GCA_000966675.3 Picea glauca
CAAATTAAAACATAAAATATCTATTGTTGCGCAACTGTGTTAGGGTTGCCAAGTAAATACACATTTCTTTCTGGTTAAGCATTTGGGTATTTCCTCTATGCAGTATTGTTTAGACCAGACTTAAAAAAATATATATATATTTGGAAATTGTTTCACCATTATTTAAACCCTATTCCATTGGATTCATCTCTTTACCCTTATCACATTCATCCATATCATTTTTTCGGAAAAAAAAATTACCCCGCTCACCCCTTTTCAGTTCCCCCATCCTCGTAGCCAAGACTTGGAAGCTCACTTCAACACCTTGCAATCTAGTCTCATTGAGACCGAACAAGAAGTGAAACAATTCAGTGCCAATATTTCCGCCATCAATACAACCATGTAGTCCTCAATGGGCAAAATCAAACAAGACCTCATCACCCAGCTTGAATCAGTCTTTTCGGCACTCTGCACGAAACTGCATATCTCTACAGATAACCCTTCCTCTTCCTCACCCCCACGTACTAAAGGTGACCATTCCTCTCATTCCCATACCTTATAGAACCATCACTTTCAATGTGACCTCCACCTTCCATGGGTGGATGTGACAAATTTGATGGCTCAGACCCCTTTGGTTGGGTAACCCAAATGGAACATTACTTCTCTTTATAAAGCATTACAGATGACTTGGCCAAACTCTGGTATGGTGTTCCCCATCTAGATCACAAACGTTGGCAATGGAGAAAAAATTATTGTCAAGGCTATATTTCTTGGACACAATTTGTGGTAGAGATTTATGAACGCTTTGAGACTGACACCAACCATTTGGGTCGTTTGACAAAGCTGAAACAATTAGGAACAATGGAATACTTTATAGTTGCCTTCGAGCACCTGGATTTTAGAACAGAGGGCATGTCTGATGCCTTTTTCCGAGAGTGTTTTATCAGCAGACTCAAGGATGAAATTCGGGCCCATGTCCTCATGGCTCGACCTGAGAGTTCGGTGGAGGGTACCAAAAGAGCCAAATAAGCACAATAGGTTGTATCTTCTTAAAACCGCAAACCCTCCTTCATCCCTTGCCCTAAAACAATAAATCTCACTACCCCCTCTGCTCCACTAAAGATCCAAAAATTGGCCCAGGCTGAAATGGTTGAATGCCAACTCAAAGGCCTTTGTTATAACTATGATGAGAAATATTTCCCGGGCCACAAGTGTAAAGAACAAAATCTTTTTATGGCCATCTCCGAGGAGATTTTGGAAGAAGATGAAGAAACCCCCTCTATGTCTGAATCACCTGAATCTACTGACATAACCCCTCCGTCATACCCTCCTAAAGTAGAACCCGTTATTTTCATCAATGCTCTCACTAGCTTCTCTGCTCCCCAAACCCTCAAGCTAATCGGTTACATCAAGCATCAGAAGGTCATCATTCTGGTTGATAGTGGTAGCACCCATAATTTTATTCATCGCTGCATTGCCCAAGAAACTCATTGCTACATCCATGCTGTCAATAATTTCCAAATCATGATTGCCAATGGTGGCTCCATGAAATGTGGAGGGCATTGTGAAAACGTGTGTCTCCAAATTGGTGACTACCAACTAAAATCGCATATGTTTTCTATCGACATGAGGGGTTGTGACATTGTGCTGGGTGCAGACTGGCTAAGGACTTTGGGTCCCATTCTCATGGATTTTAAAGACTTAACCATGCAATTTGACCAAGAGGGATACAAATATAAGTTCTAAGGCATCACTGTCATCTCACCTGAGATCATTAGTTTCCATCGCATGGAAAAGCTGCTCAAAAAGGGTCATTCTGGTTTTATTGCCCAACTCCATGCCATACAAGCAATAGAGACACCCTCAATACCGAAATACCTCCAAGCCATCCTTTCTAAACATTAATTGGTCTTTTCCACTCCCCAAGGCCTCCCTCCCTCCCGTGGTGTTCATGATCATTCCATTCCCCTTGTACAAGGAAGCCTTCCTCCCAATATTCGTCTGTATCATCATCCCTTTTCCCAAAAAAATGAAATTGAGAAAATGGTCCAGGAACTCCTTAATGCAGACGTTATCCACCCTAGTATGAGCGTTTATTCATCTCCTGTGGTCATGGTCCTTAAGAAAGAAGGTTCTTGGCGAATGTTTCCTGACTTCCGTGCCCTCAACAAACTTACCATCAAAGACAAATTCCCCATTCCTGTCATTGATGACCTCCTGGATGAATTGAGTGACACCTAGTTCTTCACTAAACTGGATCTTCGTTCGGGCTACCACTAGATACGTATGAAAGAGGAAGATATTCCCAAGACTGCCTTTAGAACTCATGAGGGCCACTATGAGTTTTTGGTCATGCCCTTTGGCTTGTGTAATTCCCCCTCCACCTTCCAAAGCCGCATGAATCATGTCTTCCGTCCTTTTCACCACCATTTTGTCTTAGTCTTCTTTGATGATATCCTCATCTATAGAAAAACCTAGATAGACCATCTTGCTCATGTGGATCGAGTTCTCCATCTACTCTCTTAGCACCAACTTTTCCTGAAACATTCTAAATGTGATTTTGGCATCTTAGAAGTAGAATACTTGGGTCATCTGGTTGGCAAAGATGGCATTAGGGAGGATCCTAAAAAGATTGAAGCTATGCAAGACTAGCCTCACCCAAAGACTCTTTAGAGCTTGTGTGGATTTCTCGGCTTAACAGGGTATTATCGCAAGTTTGTTAAGAATTATGGGAAGATTGCAGTACCTCTCACTGCTCTCCTAAAAAGAACTCTTTCACTTGGACTCTAGCCACTGCTCAAGCTTTTCAAACCTTGAAGATGGCCATGTGCACCACTCTAGTCCTCGCCCTTCCTGATTTCACAAAGACCTTTGTGTTGGAATCTGATGCTTCTGGGAAAGGAATTGGTGTTGTCCTTATGCAAGAGGGTTGACCTTTGGCCTTTACCAGCAAGAAACTATCTGAAAGAAATCTGGGAAAATCCATCTATGAAAAGGAAATGTCGGTTATTCTGCATGCCATGGATCTATAGCGTCCTTATCTATTGGGGAAACGGTTCCAAATTAAGACATACCATCAAAGCATCAAGTATTTTATGGAACAATGCATTTCCTCCCTAGAACAACAAAAATGGGTGGCTAAACTCTTTGGATATGATTATGAGATCATTTATAAGAAAGGAAAAGACAATGTGGTTGAAAATGCACTTTCCCGAAAATATGAAGATGAAGGATCCCTTTTTTCTCTTTCATTCATTGTACCGGATTGGCTCCAAGCCATTCGCCAAAAATGGCTACAAGATCCAAAAAGTTCGCAGTTGATCCAACAATTGCAGTCCAATGCTCCAGCTTCCCCAGGGTACTCTTGGCTCCATGAGGAACTTTGATACAAAGGCCATTTGTATTTAAGTAAACAATCAAAGATTAAATCCACGGTACTTTTTGAGCTTCATGCTACACCCACAACAGGGCACTCCGAGTTCACCAAAACCTATGACATGGTCAAACGTTCCTTTTTCTGGGATGGTATGAAACAGGAAATTCATAATTTTGTAGTTGAATGTGACATGTGTCAATGAAACAAGGAAGATATAGTCAAATCGTCGGGCACACTACAACTGCTCTCGATTCCACCTGCTATTTGGAAGGATATTTCTATGGATTTTATTACCGGCTTACCCAAATTGGGAAATAAATCTGTCATTATGGTGGTTGTTGATCGCCTTTCCAAGTATGCTCATTTATGCACCCTTCAACACCTGTTTACAGCATCCACGATGGCTAAAATATTCATGGATCAGGTCTTCAAGCTTCATGGCATGCTGCACTCTATTGTTTCTGATCGCATCCCAACTTTCACAAGCAATTTTTGGCAAGAACTGTTCAAGATATAAGGCACATAATAGCATCTCAACACAACTTATCATCCCCAAACTGATGGCCAAACGGAAGTTGTCAACAAGTGTTTGGAAAAATATTTGAGGTGTTTTGCCTCAGAAAATCAAAATCAGTGGGCTCAATGGTTACCCCTAGCTAAATGGTGGCACAACACTTCATACCATATAACTACACGCATGACTCCTTTTGAAGCGGTATATAGATAGAAGCCACCTTCAATTCTCTCATACTTACCGAGTGCCTCGAAGGTCCAGGCGGTTGACCTAACATTGACAGCTCGAGAGGCTATTCTCTATACCCTCAAAGAGAATTTGGTCATGGCACAGAATCACATGAAGCAACAAGCAGATCAAGGTTGCTCTAAACGTCAATTTGCAGAAGGGGATTAGGTGTTTCTTTGACTGTAACCGTACAAGAAAACTTCCCTCAAGGCCGAGCATTTTCAAAAGATAGCGCCCAAATTTTATGGTCCTTATATCGTGCTCAAGCATGTGGGACAAGTCGCCTATTAGTTAGCTTTTCCCAGCCATTCAAAGCTACATCCTGTTTTTCATGTTTCATGCTTAAAGAAGGTGATTGGAGCTAAGTGCCAAATTCAAACCAACCTTCTAGAGTTAGTTGAAGAAGGATCCATTTGTTTACAACCAGAAGCATTTTTAGACCAGTGTGAGCATTGCCTATGTCAGAGAACCATCAAGGAAGTGTTAGTCCAGTGGAAAGATACATCTCCAGCAGATGCCACTTGGGAACCAGCTACCATTCTGCAGCAATTTCCTCATCTCAAGCCTTGAGGACAAGGTTGTTTTTAAGGGGACAGACATGTTAGGGTCCTAACCTGCACATAGGTAGAACAATATATTCGAATGTAATAAAGGTCAATATTAATAAGGCCTTTCAATAAAATAGAATAAGGCAAATGTAAGAAGACCTAATAGAAGCTTCCACTTCTATAAGGATCTTCCTCTAGATGCTTCTTTTTAGTATAAATAGGAGTCGAGGGTATGAGAACCCTAGCTTGGATATTATTGTAATAGAGCTCTATTCAACTGGAGGTTTCCCCCTCGAAGAGGTCCGTGAACATTTCTTTTAGATTCAAAGTGTTATTTATGTTGTTATTCTTATATCATTTTAGTGTTATTGTGGTGAATGTTTTGGTTATATTGTTGTTATTCTGCCATTACTAGAATTTTATTTTTGTTCTGCATACATTTTATATCTGGTATATTACACTTTTAAAATCTTACTATCACTCAAAGAACAAGTTAATACATAATTCCATTAAAATATCACAATATACTTTAAAAATTCAACGTCACTTTTTAAAAATTATTTTACTTTTAATAAGAAAAGGTAAATACAAGATAAATTGAATGAAACATAAATTATTTCTTAAAATTATTGTTATATTGTTCATATTCAAAACATATGAGCTAAGAAATTTTATTATATTATCCATAATCAAAACATATAATTCATAAAACATAAAAAATATTCATAACTTCATGTAAGATCATATGTAAGTTCAATGCTCATTTCTAGTTACTATACAAACATCATATGGATAAAAAAATACATGAAATGTTTCATACACTTATTCACATTGACTCATGGTTTTTGTAATACCATCATAGTCTACATTGTCTTCAGATGAATGATTGGATGAAGATGTAGATGATTCATACTTTTCTCTATTGTCAATGAATGCACCATCTAAGTCTACATGCATGCCCAACATTTCAAATGTCAAATGTCTTTTAGATCTATGACTAGGTTCAACAAACTCCCATCTTGCATTTATTTCTCGTGGAAACAACCTCTTGATAATCTATGTTGTCTTGGAGCGAAGATTTCCTCTCTTTTTCAAATTGAAGTCATAAACAAGTATGTCAACATTATATAATTTTAAGAGGTCATTGTGATGACGATTTTTATTTTGACCCAATCTTTTTCTCTTTCTATTGACATGTTTCTCAACCACCATATATGGCTTGTACACACCATTGAATGGGTGTGTACTTGTTGCATACCAATGCACTTCAATTTCAATAACATCATCATTTTATTTCTCAATGTTTATAACCTTTGCAATCTAGAATGGATAACCATGTGGATCTTCAGTCATTAAGACTTCAATCATGCTACCCTCCTTAATATATTTTAATGAACCCCTATAAAGGTCTTACATGGCTTCATGTTGTGCACGTGACCTTCGTGAACCAATATACATTTCTATTTCCTCTGTTTGTGTAAACTCAATATCACCTTGAGATTCTTGTTGAACTTCAACAATTTTTGTTTCTTCAGATTCATTTGGCATATTCTGTTGCCAATGAAATGGATTCTTCAACAATGTATCTTCATTTGTTGAGCTTGAAATTATGTCACTTTGACTATTGAAAAAAGACTCCCACCAAACATAATCAACAACATCAAAGTACTCATATGTATCCTTAATGGACTTTTTTATTTCTTCCGGGCATTCAGATAATCTACATCTTTATTACGCCTCCATGCATTATGGATTTCAACAACTGATTGTAAAAATAACAACTTTGATGCAAATACTGGATGATCTGGAATGAACTTAAAAAATTCTAAACCCGATGAAAGCCCCCATTCTGTAGTAGTTTAATACTACTTTCCCCATATAAGTGTTTTCCAATCATTATTTTTGAAAAACAATTGATGTTGGAAGCTAATGTCATTAAGTTGCTCAATACATTTTTCTTCATGATGCGATCCTTGAATAAATCTTCGCATGTCAACAATTTATTCTAATATATGAAAAACAAGCTTTGGAATGTATTATTTCTTAATACATTCAATCAATGATGGTAGGCTTCCAACATTTTTTCTCTTCAATGTTACTGAAAAAATGACTGAACATTTGATCAATATGATCATGAGTTTATCCAGCAAGAAGGAAACCAACTTTCATTCTTCACGATGCGATCCTTGAATAAATCTTTGCATGTCAACATTTTCTTCTAATATATGAAAAACTAGATCTGGAATGTATGTTTTCTTAATACATTCAATCAATGATGGTAGGCTTCCAACATTTTTCCTCTTCAATGTTACTGAAAAACGATTCAAAATTTGATCAATATGATCATGAGTGTGTCAAAAAAAAAGGAAACCAACTTTAACCTTTTGAAACATTCCCATTTCAACAACATTCTTAGATATCCAAACATAATTTGATTTTTATTTTCACGACTAGTGTTGTCCAACTGTAGATAGAGAACTTGAGGAATATTTCCAAACCAGTGAGTGAGCACATGATGAATTATGGTGATGGTCAGATTTGCATCATTATGAATATTTGGAGCTGTGAAGTCAACCCTTGGACATATTTTTTCATTGAAAACCATACAACCAGCGAAGTGAAACTGTCCTAGCGTGGTGACCAGTGGTGACAGCGTTACCCACAATAATTCCATGGAAATGAGAAGGATGGCTCGTGATGAGACCCTCTTTCTCTTAGCTATGCCACCAAGAGGAAATACCCTGGTTTGGTGACCAGATGGGTGGAAGTGTCATACCGCTACATGCCCATGGACCTAATAGGCCAGCTCATGGTGAGACCTCCTATCCACCAACTAGGTCTGGAGTTTTTTTTTTTTTTTACGGGTCCCCTTTTCTTGCTGAGAAGCCTTTTATTGCATTCTTGAGAATCCCTAGGTGAAGAATCTCAAGGTTTCATCTTGGATTTTAACTTTTTCCAGCCACTTTTACCCTCTGGGCTTTAACCCCTTCTTCCCACAAGGAAAGGTACAACCCTTACTAGCTTGAAAAACCCAATGCCCGAACCAATGTAGGGGAAATATGAGAGGGATAATTATGAAAAGTGGTAAGTATGGAAGAAGTGTACGATGACCTTTCATAGACCCACCCAATGGAAACTAATCCCGAAGGAAACCAACTTACTAGGGCACTCTGTCATCCCCCCCAGGTATGGACAAGTTAAAGAGCATAATTTCCAAGAAAACGTCATGAAACAAAAGAGAATGCAGTGCACATATTTAAATGTTTTGAGAATCAAAGTGACATATACCATGATACTCAGACTCATTACCTCATGGAGAAAGACCCACTACTACTTCAGAATCATGTCGATGGGATGGATGTTGTTGGTGTTGATAGATAGGAGAAAATGAAGAAAACATGGGCCCTCCAGGGCCAAGATCAAGTCATATGGCTCTCGTTACTCCGTGTCTAGGACCTGTGGGCCTCGAGAAATAATATCCTTAGTTATCCCTAGGATAGCAGATAATAGGGTGTACGAAAAAAAATGTGGTAGAAGTGTTTTATTCTAGTCCATGCTATCAATTATCATACCTAAATATTTGTTTGGAGCATCATAACACTTCTTCTGATGTTTGTACAACTTTTTCCTTTCATTTGATTATTGATTGGACAATTTTCTTAAAGTTATTTGACTATGGAATCTGCACATGACATAAAATGAAAACATTGATCATATGTTTTCATAGTTGATAACTATTCAATTTAAAAAAAAACAAAATAGTAAATACATACCTCTTTCTGACCCTTCAGATTATCTCTTCTTGATTTAAGAGTAACACATATACTGCAAATCCCCATCCTCGACTTATTAGGAATACAAACATTTTTGAATTGTTTCTTCCATATTCTTGTAAAATATGCATATGTAATAAAATTACCATTTCCTTCAACACATTCAACATATCCTTTGTACAAGTTGTAGATTTCCCTCCTTGAGAAATTATCTGGAATATGTATTGTGTCTCTATTTGGCATACACTCCATTTTTGGAAAAGAAATCACACATCCATGACAATGTAGTTTTTTTCAATGGACCACTCTCTCATACATGATTTACCTTTGAATAAAATGAAGGATATTTTTCCAACCTTGTCTATATTCTTGATAGACGAAGATTACCAATTGAGTGATTTTTTTTAAAGTCTTTCTGCAAAGCAAAATATTCCCATTGTGATAATCATATCATGTATTATTGGATATCACACACCCCATAAAATATGAATTTTACATTCTCTTATTCATTGAAAAAGATTTCTTCCTTGTATTCAAGGAATACACGTAGTCCATGCTTTTCAAACAATTATTTTTACAACATTCACTTGAAATCAATTCACTTATGGAAATTAATTTAGTGAGAAATTCTTTCCTAGACCTTGTATAACTAGAATGATTTGGATTGATATAAAAAGTTCTATTCCTGGTCCTAGACACAATTTTTCTTTGCAATGTCTCCACTATTTCATCATCCTCGCTATAAGTATTTTCCTTATCACTGGAAGGAATATCAAGAAAAACATTGTTAGGAAACCAAACTAGAGAATGTCGATCATCTTGATTTGTTGCAGTTGAATGATTGAGAACATGATCTTCATTCTTAGTTCCATCATCTTCATTGATAATCTCATTCATGAGAGGAATATCAAAATCACTAGAAACATGATTACCATCCTCACCAACTTCTTATATTCATTGTTTGTTTTTAGTTTATTATAATGTAAAATGCCTAATTTTGTTTTTTTATCTTATAAGAAAATGGCAGGAAAAATATTATCTATGAATATATATGGATCAAGACCTGCAATAATGGCACCCAAAATTGCAAATAGAACCTCCATGAATTTTAGGCAACAAAATGATAGCATAACACCTAAGCTATCAAGGGAAATGAAGAATGTTAGAGAGTGGAAATCTGTGGAAGGTGAAAACAAAATGGAATATTCTTGGTTTGTTAAAGACAAGCAAGGAAACAATGGAGATCATATATATTTGTATTGTGACGAATTAGAACATGGGAAAGTGAATTATCAGGCACTTGGCTTGTTACAAGATATGTGTTTGGTGCCATCCAGAGATATTGTTTATGCACTTTTCAAACAAGGAAGAACTTATATCAAGTTTATATATTGTTTCAAATTCATCAATTATAACAATAATGAATGTTTTTCAAAATTATGTGCATCCATTGTTGATGACAATGAGAAAGAAAATGTAATTTTTTTATTTTTATGTTTGTGTCATTTATTATTTTTAGTATCATTGTAATTTTTTAATTTTATTTAACATGAAAATGTTATATTTTATTTTTACACAATTTTCTTGAATGACTTTCATGTATGTTAGTGGGGATTTACTCTATAGAGAATAATATCATGGAAGTCATCAACACTTTTCATATTGAAAAGACACAAGAAGGAAAGAAAAGAAAAAAAAAATAATGAAGGTTGAACCTGCAAGAGTAGACAGAGAAGAACATGAAAGAAGAAAGAAAAATCTTGATTCTATAAATCCTAAAAGGGTTACATTTGAAAATGAAGAAAATCCAAATGAATATTTTGTTGAGATTAGTCCCAATGAGGTTATCACTCCTTCTCGCAAAAAGAATAAATAAGATAAACGCAAAAGAGCGATGGATGATGATGAGTCCATTCCTATTGATTATGAAAAAATCGTTGATTTAGATGAAAAACATTTAAATCATAAGACGAAGAAAACAAATGTCGATGATGTTCAAGAAGCCATCGTTAGCTAAGAGTGTTATAGTGAAAGTCCTAAGAGTAACAGAGAAATAATAATAGTAGGTGTTGATCTAGAGGATGGTATTATTAAAAAAACACAAAATGACATTCAAAATATATTGACGACTATGAGCTTAGTTGATGATGGCCACACATTTCAGTGAAATGTGAAACAAATTTAGAAACCCACAGAAGGGAAAAAAAATATCAAATTAGAAAACCACATCACTTGCATATTCACAATTTGAAACAATCGATTAGGTACAATCTATATGCACATGTGGTTGACTACCTAGTTCTTGTTGACCCAATGGAAGTTCCTACTAGGGAAGAATTTGCTAGATCAAAATGTTTTGACTACAAATATTATGTGATTGGAGGAAATCATTATGCAGAAGCTAGAAGAGAATTGATGCAAGAATATCCCAATAATCCTCTTTTTTAGATAGTCAAATGCATAATTTATAAGGGTTTAACAGATTCAGAAGCAAAGTTATTGGCATGGGATCATAACACAAACAATTAGTACAAAATGTCCATGAATTTTATTCAAAGGGTGAGATTTATCCATAACAAGTTTTCTGAAATATGTCATGGGGAGAGATAAAATGTTGATGTCAAGTTTCAAAAGCAATGTTGTATGGAAATAGGATTCCCACTTGATGATGAAAATACAAAAGAAAAAAATAACAAAAGAAGTGATATATTTAGAGTTGTGGATAACTATTTTCAATTGGGATTTAGATCTTGAAAAGTATGTGATTTGATAGATGAGATCTTCACCCTATGGGAAAATATTAGTATAAAAAATAAGAGAGTTAAGAAGGATAAACCATTCATATGTGGCATAGTAAGATAGGTCCTGCCATAAAAAATATTCCAGATGATACGAATATAACACCTTGGAGATCAATACAAGGAGTGAAGGATGAGAAAGTTATCATAACTATATTATCACGTGTTAGGTCAGAAGAATTTTCAATGGAAGAAATTTTTAGCACTAAGATTCACCCTCAGATTGCAAGAGGATAAGCCCAGTACCCATCAAAATGTTTGTGAAGGTAAGTTTATGAATGGAGGTCAAATGGACAAAGCTCAGTACAAGAATGTTTTAAAACATAAACTGGACAAGCAATGAATAGGGAAATGAAGTCCTCATTAACTTCATTAAGTGGTTTAAGGTTAAAGGTGAGCAGAAGGAAGACTTAGTGAGAAAGGTGGACAAGTCTGCCATGAGCATCCATCTTTCAAGCAGCTTGGTGAAGAAAAGCTCAGGCACAAGAGCACCCTTGAGCTCAACTTTCACAAACTAAAATATATCATAGCAGCATAATAATCAAACCTCCATTACTATGTGACTACGAAAACTCATCTGGATCCTCCATGCACGAGCATTTCAGCATAAGAGGAAACAAGGTAATAAAGAAAATACTAAAATAGGTCACAACAATAGTATAATCAAACCTACATTACAATACAACTACAACCCTCGTATGGATCCTCCATGCACGAGTGTTTTAGCACATATTAACAAGATGATGAAATAAAGTGACTTCTATTAATGTGAAAGTCTAGTGTCATACAAAACCAGAGAACAACTTTGTTATCAAAATATTACAAAATAGGGATCTCTGCTCAACCAGTTGACGACATTAACAAAATATTAAACCAATCTATTTATAATCGGATTAGTCCACCACTACCAGGAGTGTGATCTGGCCATTCCACTCAAAGCCTTTCATTTGTGCATCCTTCTGTCAAACTATGCGTGTTTCCTCCTGTCAGATGCAAGCTCAGATCAGTATGGGTTTTCTAGAAGAAACTATCCACGATGGTACCTTGGGCTGATAGTTCTTTCTCCTCGGTCGTAGCTTCCAAGATTCCTATTTATGGACTGATCTAAGGTTTCAGCTACCAGTCCTTGTTCATTAACTGAATCCTACTTAGGATAGGAGAATGACTAGACGACTAGCAGGTGATCACGTGTTGCTCACAGAATAGACGCTGAATAAGAATGTGATTTTGAGGCCGTAAAGTCATTCATTTTCATTGGTTGAATCCTCCTCGGGATCGAGAAGCGACTTGAAAATTGCAGGGAGGCCACATGTCGTTGTTGGATACAAAATTATACGAGCACATGATTTTGGCGGCGTGGGAAGCAATTTGAGCCCACGCCACTTTTGGGCCTGAAATGCACCGCCTCTTTCCATGTAGCCTCCCCTGCAAAACCATGGTTAGGGTTTTGGCCCAGTCAAGGCCTTTTAACGCCCGAGCATGTTGCGGCCCTGAAATGATTTGAGGTTTTTGATCTAAACATGATCTACGATTTGGGCACGCCTTCTATCTTAGCGCCCATGCCAAAGTTTTATCTGTCTACCAATTGTGGAAACCTTCCAACTGCATCTAGATATGGCACCAAATTGAAATGAATAGGGGGTTTTTTCCACTGCAAAATGCACTTGCCTGCTTTCCTGTGATCATGGCTATCACTATGACTCTGGACAACTTCATGTGATAACATTTGGCTCCACAGGGGATGGTATGCTCCCTGTGAGCTTCCAAGAATGCACAGATCCAGTTCCTTAGCTATTGGGTTGTGGAGTTGAGATCGAATTCATTTGTTGAAGGCAACATGATGACATGTACACTACTCTACTTACAGAAAGAAAACAAACATGCATGCTCCAGAAGGAGCTTATTTATGTGCAATTCTAGACTAACTGGTTTTTTACAATGTGCTAGGTGAAAGCAAGCTTCCACCATAGCCAACTAAACTATTTGGTAATATAATTCCTCCTTTCACTGCAAATGATCCACAAAAGGTAAGGAAAGTATGAAAACAGAATGAAAACATGTTTTAGAACACTGAAAATACCCCCAAATGATGATAAGATGAATAATTTTGTAGGCTCCAATGATTTTGGAGAACTCAACTTCGTATATAACCCCACTAGGTCACAAAATTTATAATAAGGCATGCTAAACTGGTAAGAATTTATCTCCTTTATTGCATCATTTCTTACTTGTTGTTTGATGTTCTAAGCATGTACAGGTGGGTAAAGGATTGGTGCAGGTTGCCTAATCCCAGGTGATATAGGCTCATTTACAAGTGTTGGAAATGAGATAAGTTGCACATTTATCTCTTCCTTTTCTCCTTCATGGCCCTCCCAATGATCAGGTTCATAATTATCATACACAGGAACCATGCTACAAGGTTCCAAAGAAGCCATGAAAAATATTTTCTCTTCATCATCTTCATTGCGATATTCATCAAAAATTGGTTGTTTTTTGTTAGTATTTGAAATAAATTCTTCCTCATAAGCAGGGATTCCAAAAACATATGTTTCAAAGACAGGAATATCCTCTGCATTTTCTTCATAAGAGCACCAAACAACATCTGCCTTCAATTTTGAAAATCTCGGAAAAAACATAGAGAAGTCTTCCCTAGTTTTTGTAACTAGCTTATCATCTATCTCATCTTCATAGTCAGGAGAAATATCTACTACAAAATATAGTTTCTCTTCATCCTCAGAATATTCAAAAGAGGCATGTTGATCTTCATGAACATTTAAAATAGGAGATACATATGGTATGATGCCAAACGTTTATGTGTTATTTTTAACATAATGAATATCATTCAACACCTCTTTATCTTTATGATAAATGTTTTCTTCTTTAGTGAATGCTTCATCACAAATATGGATTTCATAACTAGCAATATCTTTATGGAGAAAATAAAACTCATTACAACATCCCTCAAAAATACGTTCAGCTGGAAAATATTCTTTACAAAAGGAATTAAAAGCTGCATGAAAGCCTATCAAAGAGCTGATACTTGAAACTGCAAGAGATCTACACCAATCGAAAGCAATCCCCTCTAATGAATACCTGGAAAGCTTTATCTGAAAATCTTCATGAATGATACAAAGTCGATGAATAAAATCCTGAAAATCCAGCAAGTGTTTAGCTAGTAGCTCCCACTCTTCTCCTTGAAATTTAGGAAGGCTACTTTCCCATTCATCTCTACTAGGTAGTGGATAAGGGAAACCAACTATTTTTGAAAAATCACAAAAGGCATACCTATGAGCTAAAATCTTCTCCATTTCAAACCAGTGGATTTTCCATGGTGAAAGATGAGCAGTTATAATAATGTATCCAACTTTAGTTCACCATCTAAAACTGGATCTCTGCTATGTCGTTCTTCCCATGGAGCTTTTCCATCTAGGAAAGAAGCCGAAAATCCTTCTTGAGAAAGATTTCCTTTATTGATAATATTCTCTGGGTCAAATTCAGATGTTTCCATAGGTAGATGTGGAGTAGACCTCGTGCATATGCCCTTGGGGGCCACAACATAAACAATGGAGTCGCCAAGTGCAAGCTGCAATCTTCAAGGTATTTATTTCTTATGCACCTTCCGAATCAGAGTTTCTTTGTCGTTAAATCCCAGAGAAATGTCTTCAATTTGTTCCCCAGAAACGGTTCCATTAATGTTAGCACTGAGATTCACCCCTAGATTGCAAGAGGATAAGCCCATTACCCATCAAAATGTTTTTGGAGGTAAGTTTATGAATGGAGGTCAAATGGACAAAGATCAGTACAAGAATGTTTTAACACAGAAACTAGACAAGAAATGCATAGGTTAATGAGGTCCGCATTAACTTCAATCAGTTGTTTAAGGTCAAAGGTGAGTAGAAGGAACACTTAGTGAGAAAGGTGGAAAAGTCTACCATGAGCATCCGACCTTCAAGCAGCTTGGTGAAGAAAAAATCAGGCACAAGAGCACCCTTGAGCTCAAGTTTCAGACACTAAAATATATCATAACAACATAATAATGAAACCTCTATTACTATGTGACTACAAAAACTCATCTGGATCCTCCATGCATGAGCATTTTAGCATAAGAGGAAACAAGGTAACAAAGAAAATACTAAAACAGGTCACAAAAGTACTATAATCAAACCTACATTACAATAAAACTACAACCCTCGTCTGGATCCTCCATGCACGAGTGTTTCAACACAGATTAACAAGATGATGAAAGAAACTGACTTCTATTAATGAAAAATTCTCAAGTCTCATACAAAGCCAGAGAACAACTTTGTTATCAAAATATTACAAAATAGGGAGCTCTGCTCAACCAATTGACGACCTTAACAAAATCTTTAAATGATCTATTTATAATCAGATTAGTCCACCACTGTCGGGAGTCTGATATGGCCGTTCCATTCAAATCCTTTTTTCTGTGAATCCTTTTGTCAGACTGTGTGTGTTTCCTCCTGTCAGACGCAAGCTCGGATCAGTATGGGCCTACTAGAAAAAACTGTACATCGTGGTACCTCGAGATGACATTTTTGTCTCCTCGGTCGTAGCTTCCAAGATTCCTATTTATGGACTAAGCTGAGGTTTCAGCTACCAGTCCTTGTTCATTAACAGAATCCTCCTCGGGATCGGAGCACAGTTGGATGACTAGCAGGAGACACGTGTTGCTCATGGATTGGGTGTTGAATAAGAATGTTATTTTGAGGCCACAAAGTCGGTCCTTGTTCATTGGTTGAATCCTCCTTGGGATCAAGAAGTGACTTGACAATTAGGGGGAGGCCACATGTCGTTGTTGGATATGGAATTATACGAGCATGTGATTTTGGGGCCAAGGGAAGTGGCTTGAGCCCACACCACTTTTGGTCCCGAAATGCATCGTCTCTCACCACGTAGCCTCCGCTACAAAACCGTGGTTAGGGTTTCGGCCCACTCAAGGCCTTTTAGCGCCTGATCATATTGTGGCCCCGAAATGATTTGAGTTCATTGATCTGAACGAGATCTGTGATCTGGGTGCACCTACTATCTTAGCGCCCCCACCAAAGTTTTATCTGTCTGCCAATTGTGGAAACCTTCCAACTGTGTCTAGATATGGCACCAAATCAAAATGAACAAGGGATTTTTGTTGTCGCAAACTGCACTCGCCTACGCTCATGGCTGTCACTGTGACCCTGAACAACTTCATGTGATAACAAAAATGTGTGATGAATTTAAAAAGTAAGTTTGTTGAGTTATTTTTATTTATGTTAGGACAAGAAAATTAATTTTTTCATTTTATCATATCAATGTTCTAAGTATTTTGTTATATAATAACATTATTATTATTTTTATTTAGTCACAAGGTGTATATGAGAATACAAGAGGAAATTGTCAAGATGTTGAATGAAGAAAATTGGGATGATGTTAAACTCAATTATCCAGATTCAAGCTCTACAACAGTATCGAAACAATTTTTTTTTGCATTCAAAAAGGTATGTTGATTTATTACATTCATATTATTCATTTGTAATTTGATTTATTTCTATTTTAATAGTTATAGATATATAACTATATGTTTGTTTGTTTAATTAAAGATGCCAAAGAAGAATGTAGATGGAGTACCTGAAACTTTCAAAAGTTTTATTCAAAAAGCCAAGTTTGAAAGCGAAAGAAGGAGACGTGTTCAAAATGTTCAACTTGATGACACCCTTGATCACTACATTTGGAATGGGCTCGACATTGTTCAATATAAGGTGATATTAGGTGACTATGAACAACTTGCAAATATTGTTCCTAAAAACGAATACTCCCTAGTTATTGCGGATATCCCTCATGGTTGTAATATCCAAAACATTGGATATGATACTAAGCCTTATACTTACCAAGCTTTCAATAAAGTGGTTATGGGATTTATGGAAGTTACATCACCATTTTGGATATTTCTGATATTTCATTCAGACACACAACAAATATTAGTACAATCAAGCTTCAAGGGGAAAGAAAAAACAAGGATGAAATTTATTTGGTAAGATATTGAAAGTGTATGGTTAACAATTAAGATTAGAAAACGATTTTATTAATTCACAAGTTAATTGAATTTTAACTTATTTATGTTACAGGCACAAGCCTAGTATTTAGAGCTCCAATAGAGAATCCTTTAAACGTGATTTTGAGAGTCTACATCTTGCAACATGGATAAAAGATGATTCTTATAATTTTATTCTTGTCAATGCAAAGGATGGAGAGACTCCTAGTAGTATATTGGTATACAATGTCGTGGTTAGAAAGCTAAAATATGAGGAAAAATATTTTAAAGGGGAGATGGTTAACATTTATCAAAAACCACAAGTATTAATTAATTATCTTATAGATACATTTTCAAATGAAGGAGATTGAGTTTTGGATTTGTTCTCAGGTTCACGTAAGAATTATGATTTAATATTTATGAAATCATACTTCAATCTTATATTATTTTTAATTTATGTCTTTTTACAGTATCTAACTTCACTATTTATTTTACATTCGGTGATTAGGTACAACATTAGTGTGTTGCTTACAGAAAGGAAGGAATTGCATAGCCATTGAAAGTGACCCAATGCAGTGCAGGTTTATTCAACAAAGAATTAATGTTATTCTAGCTCTTCCATATGAAATGAAAGACATTGGATTGAGGAAAGGAGATTTTAGTGAATCAAAGGTGCCAAAAATGTCAAAGGAACCTCAAGTACCATTAGGAGGAATGATTGGAAATGATCGCTTTGGAGAACTTGCGGATATCAAAGAACCAATGGAAGAAGAAAATGACATAATGGAAGCACAAAATGATGTTGAAGTAGTTGATAATGTGTCTGTTGAGAATGATGAATTTGCGATATATGATATTGTTGATTAGTTTTAAGATGCCCTTGAAGATGATGCTCAATTTTGCAAATTTTTGATGAGCTATAATTGTAATGTTTTGACTTTCAGATTTAAAAATAAGAATGAAGATGTATCTATTGTTGTTTTGTGATGAATCCTTTTATTGTTTTCTTTTTCATTTTATTTTTATGTGAATCACTATATATTGGAAAATTTTATTAAATGTTGTTATTTTTTACTTCAAATGTATAAAAACATGAAAAAAATGATAATTTGTTTATAAAATTTTGACTTTTTTGGTTCAATTATGTCCATAAAAATGCTTTATTTGACATTTTATTTTAATTTTTTTTTATTATATAGGTTTTTAAATGTATAGGGTTTTTTATTATATATGGCTATAAAATGTCCATAAAAATGTTATTATATGTCCATAAAAAACTATACAACTCAATTTACTACTTATGCCAATAATTCTTATGTCTTGTATTGGAGTTGTGATACCGAAGTTCCAAATAATGGCTAGAGCATTGCTCGTCAGTGGTGTTGTGGGATTGGACTTCAATGCCTGAGCTGGTTCCTAGTTCTTGTGGAGGGAGTTTAATACAATCTTTCGAGATGCCTTCTATACATGGATATCGATCCATATGCATGCTTGGGTAGATGAGGTCTCAATCCTTGGGGCTCTGGATAGATCGATAGTCTTAAATCTTGGTTCCAAAAGTTAGGAAGGATAACTAGAGAGTATTCGCGCTTCCCCGACGTTATGATGTGGAATTTCGATGCATGTTGTACTCACTTGGATGGAACTTGCTCCATAACTGTCATTGCCTCCTGCAAATATGGAACTCACTCTCGCCTCCTGCCAATGGACATAGATGATATGGTATTCAATATAAAATGAGGGGAATGCTTCTCCACACACAGAGAATGATGGTTGTAACAAAAAAAGTATGATAAAATTTCTCAAGAAGTAGAACCATATTTAAAGACATTTGATTTTTCAATCGATCAACCAATGGATAAAAGTAAACACCTATAAAAATCGATTAAAAAAATTGTTTAGTCTATTAATCTGATAGGAACTACATTAATTAATTAAAAAAATGTTTTAGTCTGTCAATCTAATAGGAACTACTTTAATTAATTTTAAAAATGTGTTTCGTCTCTTAATTTAATAGGAAGTGCATTAGTTGTATATGAGGGCGAGCAACAGAGAATTAAATGCTTTATATCTTGTGGGAGTAATTCTATAAGATAAAATAAATGTCATTGGTTGTTTATTCCACATCTCATCTTTATCCCCTAAACTTATGGCAATGATTAAAAGCAAGGCCAATTGTGACGACATGTTGTAGAATCCATACAATTCTTAATAAAGAAAGGGCATAGAAATGAAGGTGTGAAGAAATTCTTGAATATACACCAAGCCTTTGTAAAATTCATGAGAAGTCAATGTGTAAATATTAAAATACTAGAGAGACAGGGAAATTGGGGAAGAAATATAAAAGAAAGTGTGGAGAAATTCTTGGTTGTTGGCATGAATTCAATAACAGGAGATGGAAAAATGTGTTGGTCGGTGATTGTTGACAATAAAGTTGGTAGTCTTTCACTATCAAAAAATGTTTTGTATAATAATTCTTCCATGTGAAAAAGGAAATCAAATGGAATTCATGAGATGAAAGAAAGTGTGAAGAATTTCTTAAAAACTTGGTTGGGTGCTTTCAATTATTTCTTATGTCGATAGATGTCTCCCTATTGACAATTGATGGATTAATCGATATTTTGATTAAAAACCTAGATTTTATGGATAAGAATTAAAAACGATGGCTTTGATTCATTAACAAGATGAAGAATGCCTTGGAAACTATATTTCCCAACACAGTATCCTGTGCTGACATTATTTCTCTAGCTACAAGATATGTTGTGGCCCTAGTAATTAAATTCAATTTCACGGTCAAATATTGCTAAAAGCCTTAAAAAATATAGTAACATTTCTCACTTGGTTGATAATTAATTAATTAAACTAAAAAAGAAAAATCAATGACATATGAAAAAGTAAAGTTATACAATTATACTAAATATTAGACAAAAAATTATGATAATATTGTATAAATTGCTCTAAACTATGAAGGGTCGGATTGTAACTCATAGTTACAACTTTGCGCCTCATAGTTCTAAGCTCGTCATAAAGTTTCTTTCAAATCCTTAGTCTTCACGTTTTTCTTTTACTATATGAAACATGATATTATTGGAGGTCATTTATGGGAATGACATTTTTCACTAAATACACACAATTAAAATAAAATAAGATGACAATGTAATTACATAGAAGGCAGTGTTGACTCTTGCAGTATACTTGGCATGAAACTTAATGGCTGCACTGAATTAGACATACTTGTATGATCGCAGTTTTCAATAAGTTGGTTGTTAGTTGTATGGTAAGTTCCTAAATTTTTTGGCAACAAAAACTTTGTCTCCATATGAAAAATCCTAATGTTGTAATCTAGGGAAAAGTAGGGAGAGTTACCAATAGTTCCTTGCATAGACATCATAGAGATACATGAATACACATATAAATAGGTAAATACATACACAAGTAATGAGATCCCAAAGAACAATCATTTTATTATATGGTAGAACAATACATCACAATTACATATAAACTCACACATGAAGCTATATGATCCTTCATGTGCTTGTTTATTTATACCTCTTTCAAGCAATTGTAACTACTTAACTAGTTGGTTCGGTCGGTTAACAGATACTTC
>JZKD02S1728066.1:655484-688874 GCA_000966675.3 Picea glauca
AGTTGTAATTATACCTCCTAGTCTCCTATATATACCAAGGAGACATTTTCATTTTGAATCATCTTGTACTTGAACATTTAAGTGGGGCAAAAGGAGGTTTCCCCCTCGAAGAGGCGTATTATCTGAAATTATCTCTTTTTCAAGGCGTTGAGTACTTTTTCGGAGGTTTTTCTATGCTATATTGATATTTGGTTCTTAACACAACTGTTTCCTTTACAGTTATCACGACACATTATCTTTGATTTTGATCAGTGGAAATAGGGAGATGATATATTTAACGATGTCCCCAAACACCCAAGTTTGGCCTAGTACCATGTTTTCCTGATGATTTTCGGTCTTACCTTGAGTGTTTTGAAGAGTATTCCTCGAAGAACTTAGATTCATTCTATGTAGAAGATTATCAACTACCACTGTGCTCGGTGTTTTATGGGAGTAAGAACATTGTTTGCCTAAAGAAGGATTCTCATGACCCTTTTCTCCAGCCACCTGTTATTACTTCACCTTGCTATTTCATTAAAGGTGTAGTTGGGAATTGTATCTTTTGCATTGAGTTTCCTCTTAAGAAAACCCTAGAATCCAAGGGTTGGTTGAAAACTACAGATTTCATTCTATCATCTCAGATTTTCAATATTCCCCTGAGAATTTTCCAGTCATCTGATACATCTTTGTCAATCCCTTCCTAGACCTTAGAGTATGAGAACGTCCTAGGTATCCAATTTGTCGACCCTTTGAGTCAGTGTTCTGAACCATGGACTTTTCATGACCCCTTTCTGAAGTGGATTGAGTACTTTCCTCCAAGATTGACTTGGCATAATTTTATCCCTCTCACTTGTCTCCATGAGTTAGACTTTGTGATTCCTGATGATCTGATAGACGTTCTAACCCATGTTATTTTTGTTCTTGACTTATCAATATTTTGGTTTATGATGAAGCACAAAGGTAGGTAACGCGGGACATTGTTGGATTGGCTTCACTAGTTGTTTGACTACACCAACATCCAGACAATAGGTAAGTACAGGTAAGTATTTCACTTTATATTCACATTTATGATTTCTTTATATATATATATATATATATATATATATATATATATATATATATGTATGTATGTATGTATGTATGTATGCATGTATGTTGGGGTGGAATTACCACCCCAATTTTGTTACTGATACTTCTATTGAGATTGAGCAGGTCTGCAGGTTATGCCAAAGATGTTGAGTTTATGATGCACTCTACGGTGAGCACATCTCCCTGAGTTGGAGCCATATGTTATCCCCACTTTTTAGGGATAACTAGGAGATCATGTCTCGAGGCCCACAGGTCCTAGACATGGAGTACCTAGAGCAGGATTGACCTGAGCATGGCCCTGAAGGGCCCATCCTTTTCTTCTTCCATTGGCTTTGTCTTGTTAGCAGCAACAACATCCATCACCATCGTCTTGGTCCTGTATCAGAGAAGGTTCTTTCTCCGTGAGGTAATTGGTTCAAGTATCATGGTATGTGTCACTTTTGATCATTAAAGCGTTTAAATATATGCATTTGATTCCTTTTATCTCTAACAACTTCTTGGATCTTACATTTACCCACTTCACCATGCTTGGGGGAATTGACAGGGTGCCCTAGCAAGCCTGTTCCCATAGGTTTTGGTTTTCCACAGGGGGAATTTTTGAAAAGCCATCATCCACTCCCATCATAACACCACTATTTCATATTATCTCCCACTCATTTATCCCACTCCCCTTGTCTAGGCATTGGGTTGACCTATTTATAGAATTGCACCTTATCTTGTGGGAAGAAGCGGTTAAAGGCCCAGAAGGTAAAAACAACTGGTAAAAGAAAAAAGACTAGAAATAAAACCTCGAGATGTTTCACCCAGGGATCCCTGAGAAGGTAGTAAAAATCCTCTCAATAAGAAACAAGAGGGACCCAGAAAATAACAAAACAAGACCTACTCAGAGGATAGGGGGTCTCATCACGAGCCAACCTATTAGGTCCATGGGTACTTAACAGTATGGCATTTCCACCATTTGGTTACCACGTCAGGGCAGATACCTTTGGTTGCATGGCAAAGGGAAAGGGGATCTCATAACAAGCCAACCTTCTCATCTCTGTGAAGGTGCTTGTGGGTAATGTTGTCATCTCTAGTCACCATGCCAAGGCAGTGTCCCATGGTTAGTTCTTGAACAAAAAAATCAAATAAAAGAATAAAGGCAAAAATGGGCTTGGAAAAAATGCATCCATGACAGGTACATCTCGCCTTCTACAAAGGAACCCACAGGTAACACTTATGCATCCTTGTCCCTCACTGCACCCACATTTTTTAACATCCCCTAGCCACATCACTTCACTTACATGGCTTGGATGAGATCTTTCTGGAAACTTTCCTTTTATTGTGGAGACTAACCCAATAAGATGCCTTGTCCTTTTCTCCAATCTTGTATTGCAAGATTTTGTAATGTATTTGAGCTATTCATTGATGTATTAGGGGTTTTATGCATATGTTTAATAATATTGATGATGATATGTGATTGACATTGCTATGATCCTTGTGACTGATGAGCCCATGGAGGGTGTAGCTTTTGATGTGAAGGACCATGCCCAACGGACATATACCATTTGGACCGGTAGACATGGGGAGATGACCAGTTCAGACATCCATGGGGATGAAGATCCCACCAAATGGATGTTGAGACCCCATCAGGGGGTAGAGATAGGACAGAACTTGATCAGGGGTTTTTCACCTGAGAGGAAGAGGATGTTCCACTAGAGACACTCTGGCAAGACTAGACCTAGGGGGAATGACCCCTTTTCAATGGAACTCTAGCCTTGGAAAGATTAGGACATCCCCATCTTCACCATGACATCATCCATCTTCATGGACACTTTTAGAGGAAGACTGGGCAGCAGTAGCACGTGTGGCATGTTGGAGAGGCCCCTGGGGGGCTAACATTTTGCTCCTGGATGTCTCATTTGCCCTAAAAAGGGCTAGTTCCTCCCTTGAAGGAATTTTTACTCTCTTTGCAGCTCAATTACGGTTTTAATTTGACAATTTAATGTAAAAATAGTATTGTTTTGGTATTATGGCCTTGTCGGCCTTTTTATGACCTAAAACGTAAAATTAGGTCATTGATACACTATATATTGAGGGTTTTGACTCTCATTTTATCATCATCTTTCACTAACCACTTGGTGAGGTCTGAAATTTGTGCCCTACTTTAGGGTTTTGGCTGATTTAGTGAGGCACACTTGTTGAAGGAAGATTCTCTTGGCATTTTTTGGCATTTCTCTTGATGGAAGGTGTTACAAATAGGGTTTGCTATGATGTTTCTTGGTGAAATGTAAGTGAAATTCTGAAAAACTTCTTAATTGAATGGTTGTATTTTTATTACTTGCATTTATTATTATAGATTTGTTGCATAAACCCTAGGTGACAAGCACACATAATTGGTCCTTGTCTCATGTCCCCGTCAATATTTCTAGCCATTTTGTTTGTTGAAGTGAGATAGAGCCTTGCCATAGCAACACTCTACTCTTCCATGCTGAAGAGGATTGAGCCTAGCCTTAGCTACACTCATTTTTCCCCTCTTCATATTCTAGTCGTACTTTCCAGAGTTCAAGAAGGAGGAGACATCCCAGGCCTAGGTTATCTACACTTAGGTTCATTTTCTTCTAGGGTTTGATGATAGAGCCTTGTTGTAGCAACACTCTCCCTCATTTGACTCTCCTGTATTGACTTCATCTTTCATGCTAGCCTTTTTTTCTTCTAAGGAAGGAGGTGAGTGCACAAGGCCTTGCCATAGAAACACCAGAGTGAGCCTCTCTCCCCTAGGGTTTTGTCTCTGAGGCCCTGCCATAGTAGCACTTCAGAGATCTTCCCTCCAGTCCTTAGTTGTCTTCCTTCAACTCCTGCGTCCTTCATTATTGACTCCATTTAACCCTAAAGGTACTGATCTAAGACCGCAAACATTGAAGTAGAACCTGATCTAAATACTTTTAATCTCTTTGAATTGAAACCCTAACTGCATAAACCCTAGCTCTACCTAACCATACTAACCCTAAATGTTGACGTCACTCCTTGCTATTATATCATTGATGCAGCAACATTTTGTCTATGAGAAATTGAATGGTAGTTGAGGGAATTTATTAGACTAAGTATTGATTGATTATATTGGATGCTATATCATTCTTGTATTTATTGACAAGTGATACACTTATCATTGCTAGTTTGTAAACATTGACTTCGTCAACATTTACTTTTAAATTGCTTATATCGAATATCAGATAGTCACTGATTTATATGAAGTACTAACCAAGATTGCACGTATCAGTTTCCTTATTGTGTTGTCTCAAGCAAGTGCTTTATTTTATTTGGTTATACTTTATTATTGGTTGTTTAGTCGGGACTATTTGATTGGTGGTGATCTGTAAAAGGGGAAATTGTCCTTGTCCTTTTATCCTTTTCCCTTTCAAAACTCCAGGTCACCGGGGATGTCTCCCCTGGGGCTAGCCTCCCTAAAGAGAAAGAACCTACCCATCATGGTGACATTGGGTGGGATACGTTCTTGTTATGCCAGTTTGGCCTTCTACCTTATAGCCTTTACTCCTAGCTACAAATTGTGCGATAACAGGTCCTTTTGTGTTAATTTGCTCAGCATTGATAGGATTTTCCTTAGGTAAGGGATTTTTAGTCTGGATATTTTCAAAGGTATCTGTTTGTAAGCTTGCAATGTTGGTTTATGGATCTTCTTCTTTAGTATTTTGGTTGACCTCAGCCTGATGTATCTCAGTTTCCTATAATACTTCTTCATGTTTCTCCAATGCCTCAAATGGATGGATTGCCTATTTTTGTTTCGAAATGGTCGGCTCACCAACTTTTATTGCTTCAATTGAGTGTTGCGGTGATTTTGGATTTCCAGTTGACTGTTGTTGTATCAAATCTATGTTGATTTATGTGATCAACTCCTGCTGCACCATGTCAAGAGTCTCTATCTCAACATCATATGTCTCGACTTTCCGATGTGACTTTATTGCTTCGAACAACTCGTTGATTATGAGTTTCCTCTTATTTTTCTTCGCTAGAAGTTCTTCCATGATCGGGACCAACTCTGTTGGAGGTGACTCCCTGGTAAGGTCGATTGCAGCATCAAGTGTCCTTTTCTTACTTGGTGTTTCTCTTGCCATTATTTCCCACTCTGTAATGTTCACTATGACCTTTGTCGAGATGACATAAGTAGTTATGCTTTGTAAGTTTTTCTGCCTCTTCCGCCCTCTTGTTTCAATTTTCCTTAGTGTGTTCTTTATGTTCCTAACCTTCTTATTTTTCTCCTTAGATTCTTGGAAAGCTTCCTTCATTTCTGGTTCGACCGAAGAGTTGTATACCTTCTTCATGATAGCATTGTCTTGTCGGGTTTGTTGTAATTTCACGGTGATCTTGGAGGTGACACTTGTCATTTTTTCTTTAATGATGGGGTCTTTGAAGTTTATTCCCTCATTTGACTGAAATGTTTCACTCCAGATCACCTATGTGTCAATCTCTAGTGCTTCTTCTTGAACATCTTTCTTCCCTTGTTCTTTTTAGTTGGTTGTTTTTCATTTTCTCGGGGAAGGATTTGGAGGTACGACTATCAAAGCTTGTAAGTATTTGACAAACAGAACTGTGTAAAGAGAATATTCTCTTTCTTCTTCTTGCTCCTCGTCGGTCAATGGAAATATTATAGGAACCCCTGTCTATTGTGCCTCAGGCAGAATTTCTAAATCCTAATTGATTTGTCTTTCCAGTTCTATGAATATTTCTTCCATCATCGGTTGGTAATGTATTTATTTTGGTTATGGTGATAACGTGACCCCACACCACATCTTTGTGTAATTGAGGTCGATTTGAATGTGGAAAGGTTTTGGAAGTTCCCAGTGAAGTGTTTGTTTGACTCACCATCTGTGGGTACTATCTTTCAATCTTGTGACCCATATTCAGAATATCTCTTCTGGTGGAAGTGAGTTTGATGTACCCGTCTGATTTGAGGAGAAAACTATGTAGCTCTCCATTGTCAGGGTTTTCTTATATGTGAATTCTTCTTCTCCAACATGCCCATATTCTTCCCTTGTTCTCCAGATTAGCAATGAAGGAAATTTGATGTCTCTGCCCAAATCTTGAACTTCCTTGCAATTGGTTCTGAGCATATCAGCCAAGTTTTCCTCCCAATTTAACCTTTCAGCATTATGATAGACTTCAGTTATTGCCTTGACCATTTTCATCTTTACATCGGATGCCCGACCCACTGGTGTGAAGCATAAATAAATTATGATGGCAGTGCATCGAGCTCTTGGGTTGGTAATTTTGTTGATAAAAAACCCCTTAGAGTTTTTGGTTGTCACTGACCCCATCAAAAACTGCATCCAATCATTAGTGTTGGCCGACTTGGGTACCTTGGCCCCTACTCTTGGGATGCCCAAAATTCGGTAGAGTTTGTCAATTGTTTCTATTGGATGATCCAACCAGAGGTATCCTTAATGATACCAACTAATAATGAATTTGTTCGCTTCTTCTTTCCATCGACCCATATCAACTACTTGCGGGGCACCAAGGATATGTCAAATTCCTACTTTTTCCAGGAATTCGGTTTCTACTTTCTAGCTTCCTTCTTGCATTTCCCACTCTGTGAAATTTATCCAATGCTTTCTCTAGTATTCTTCCTCCATCTTTGATAGTCGAATATTTTGCATCCAGATTTGTAATTGCGTCAAAGTATCTCTGTAAAAAACTTGCCTCGTTCTTGAACCTTCTGTTGCATTACCGACATGACCCCTCATCCTCGAGATTTTTTTATCTTGGTTACTAGCTTCAGGTAAAGTTGGTGAATTTAGAGTTTTGGTTGATTGTGCACTCTGCTCTATACTTAGATGTGGAGCTGAAAATAGCAATGATAAAAATTCATAGGCTTCTTCCAAATTTATAGTTGGTGGTGAAAGTGTCATGTTCAATGCGTCCAACTGTTCTTGTATTTCGCACTCTTCCGTCATAAATATTTGTGGTATGAGTGATTCGAGCAAGTGTACATTTAACTCGTTTCCTGATTGGCATTTTCTTATGTCCTGTCAATCATTAATTGCAATATTATCTTATTGTTGATTGTCATGCAATATTATCTTGTTGTTGATTGTCATCCGATCATTTGTGTGATTGGATATATAATGCTCATTTCCATCATTAATTCTCTCGTCATCTTTTACCTGTCTTGAATTAAATGCTCCTTCTCTGTCGATGTCAGTGTTTTCTTGGTCTACGTTCTCCTAGACCTGACTAGTGAAGTCTCCTATGTTGATACATGGTCGATACGTGGGTCGATCGACATGTATTTTTGAGCCATACTTATTACTCGACTGACTTAGTCGATGTCGGTGATGGCTTGTTTGCTCATTCGTTTTTCTAATTTTGACTAATTCTGAATGATGTTGTATCTTGTCATGCCAATTTGATTTTTTTTCTCTTCGTCTGTGCTCATGTGTTCTACGCTCACCTAATCTACACTCACTTGAACCGCGCTCACTTTCTCATGGACTAATCCTTTCGCTTGATTCTCTTCTTATGAGTATTTATCTTATGTCTATTTGATCCTTTCGCTTTCTCATGGACTGATCCTTTTGCTTGATTCTCTTCTTATGAGTGGGGAATGTTGAGAATATCTTCTGCTACTTTGTCTTGGACTGAACCAAGGGATGATTTCTCTCTCCATTTTACTTTATTTTTGCTCTTCTTTAGCGTTATGGTTGTTATTTAAATACTTTACGTTTTCAGTTTTCTATACCTTAATTTGTCTAACTTCTTTTTGTTTATTAAAATTATGTAAGGTTCATTTCTCATAAGTATGATTAGTCAATTTAGTTGGTTCCTATTGGCAACTCCCTGCTATATTTTTCCAACAATGTTCTTTTCTTTTATACCTGATACTTTTATGGGCACCATTAATTAGTTTCTTAAATGATTTCCCCAATAATGTTCTAAGTTGGACCACTCTGGCCAGTCGAATATATTCCACCACATAAGGCCCTAGCCACGTTGTTTCCAATTTTATGGGTTTTCCTCTTATGTGGTTGTCATACAATAAGACTAAGTATCCCTCTTTAATATCCTTTTTCTTTATGTGACAATCGTGCCACGCTTTTTGTTGTTGCTTCTGAACCTCTTGGTGATGGATCATTATTAACCTTTCTTCTTCTATCTTGTTTAGTTGGTATAGTCGGTCATTCATATTTTTTCTCTCATCAAATTTTCCTACATCTGCCACCCTGTTGGAATTGGTCCAAAATTGTAAGGGGATAACAACTTCATGTTCATAAACTAGCTTGAACGGAGTTTTCCTAGTCGATCTTTTGAATGATGGTCTATACGCCCAGAGGATTGTAGGAATCTTATCTTCCCAATAATATTTTTTTATGCCAAAAATATTTGTAAGTCCTTTGTGTAATGATTTATTAAAGGATTCGATTGCCCCGTTTGCTTGTGGGTGATAAGCTGTCATTTTTCTATGGTTGATTAAAATAATTTCTAGTATAACTTTAATTGTTTCGTTTACAAAGTGAGTTCCCTGGTCGTTGACTAGTGTAAGGGGACAACCAAACCTTTTAATTATATTCTTGTAGATGAATTTATTTGCTACCTCTTTAGTACAAGATTCGACTGCCTCAACTTCTTCCCATTTGGTCACATATTCGACCTGATGTACTTATCACCAGTTCTTTGTTCCCTTCGTGGAAATGGACGGATGGATTCAATAGCCCAAATTTCAAACGCTTGATTGGATTTTATTGAACTTAGTGTCATTTCATTTTTCCAAAAAGTTTGTCCAAGCATCTGACAATTGTCACATCTTCTTACTTGATCTCGACAATATTTATGCAAAGTCAACCACCACAATCCTACTTGTAGTGCCTTTTTGGCTATTGTTTCGGCCTGAAAATGTCCCCGGGATGCTCCTGCATGGAATTCATTGATTATAGCCTCTCATTCATGTTCTAACACACATCTTCTTAAAACATCATCCATTCCCATTTTGTATAAGTATTCGTTAATGATTGTGAACGGTGCAACTTTCTTGTCTAGAACTTTCTTTTTGTTTGTTGGGAGGTCCACAAGGGCCTTTCCTTTTTCTAAGAAATTGGAAATATGTCCTAAATATTTACCTAGGTAGCTTTGCCTCTAAATATATGTGCATATGGAAGGTCATCGTTGATACCTTTCGGATCTTCTCCTGTTTCTAGTTGTGAAAGGTGATCATGTTGGATATTATTTTCCCCAGTCATATCATTACGTCGAATTCACATTCCTAAAATAATAGTAACCAACAAAAAGATATTTCCTTGATGAGCTAGTTTATTGACCAAGTATTTCAATGCTTGATGGTCTGTAAAAATTGTAAAGGGATTTCCAAGTAAATAGTGATGAAACTTCTGGAGAGAAAAATCATTGACAGGGCTTCCCTCTCCGTAGTCGAATACTTTATTTTTGCTTTATTTAGTTTTCGACTAGCGTACGAATTTGGATGATCCATTTTGTCATCATATGGCTGAGCTAAAACTGACCTAACAACTACATTGGACGCATCGACATGGACATGAAATTTTCTCGACTAGTCTTGAAATTTGAGAATGGGTGATTCGACCAACTTCTTCTTTAAAAATTCAAAGGATTCTTGGCAGTCTTGGCTCCATTTAAATTCAACATCTTTTCATAAAATCCCGTCCATTGGTAATATGATGTCCAAGTAATGGCGTATAAACTTCCTATAATATCCAGTATGACACAATATAATTTTGATTTGTTTTTTATCCACAGGTGCTTTTAGATCAAAGATAATATTAATCTTAGCCATGTCGACCTTCACCCCATCTTTACATATCACATGTCCTAGAATAATTATAATAGCTGTGGAAAATATGTACATTTCCTGATGTTTAATGGTAGTTGAATCTCTCTGTAACATTCTAGCATAAGACGAAGCCATTGTATGTGATTTTTGAATAGAATATATATTGTCCAGTCGTCGAAGTATACATCCATGGTTTTGTAGATATACTCTTGAAATAATTTAACCATTATTCTCGAAAAAAATGTTGGTACATTTTTTATTCCGAAAGGCACTACTTTGTAAGTGAAAGATCCAAATTCTGACACAAATATTGTTTTTTCCTGGTCTTCTTTTTCTATTGGCACCTGGTTATATCCTGAGAAGTTGTCAGTAAACGAATAACATCTGCGACCAAATTCATTGATAATTTCATCCACAAAGGGATTTCGGAACAAATCTGTCACTGTCTGTTTGTTGAGTCCCCAGAAATCGACAAAAAATCTTAGTTTTTTGGGATCATGTTTCTTTGGTTGCATGACGACGATACTTGCCCATTATTCCTTGTCGATAGGATAAATAATACCTTCTTGTAGCACTCCCTTGATTTGGTTTTGAATGATCAGTTTATATTTATGCCTTAACTTGTACGGTCGTTTTTTGATTGGTTTTTCTCCTAGAATAAGTTCAATATTCATTTCACCCATTTCCTCTACAAGTCATTTCAAATCCTTGTAGTCGCATGCAAAAACATCTTGATACTATTTTAGTATATTGACTATGTTGGTTGTTTTCTTGTCGGACCAATAATCACATATTCATGCCATTTTTGGTCTATCATCATTTGATATGTCGAATTCTTCTATTTTGATTTATGCATCCATCTATTCTGGTGCTTTAGCTTCGTCGAGATGGCATTCTCCCTCTTCAATTTTTGTAAAACTTTTTGGGAAGTTGTGTTGTTCCCGGTCTTCTTTGTGTTCCATGGATATACTTCATACCAAATTCACATGATTTTACAATGTTGGGTGCTCTTTCTTCCACTAGAAGCTCTTTATTGGGCATTTTATATTCTCCACGTTGATCCTCCATGCAGCTGAGATTTATTTGTTTTCTACCAACACAAATTACAAGTCAATGTCGATCCTCCATGAATGGATCCATAGCCAAGTTTATTGTCCTTTCTATAGTTTCAAATGAAGCCTTTTGTATCTAATATTTATTGAATGTGTCTGCAAAATGAGTCAGTCATTCACTTACCATAGATTTCGGTGTGTTATCTTGTTTGGTTAAGTTATATATGTTCTTCTTGAAGACCTTCATATTATTTCGTTATGTTTCTAAGGTTGCATCCATCTTCTCTTGAGCTGTTTGGATTTCTTTCATGGATAAGTTGCGTTGTTGTTTGAATTCTTCTTTTTCTTTCTTCAAAGCCTCTACTTGTTGTCTGTAATCTATTCTAGTTTTGATCATTTTGTTGATCGGTTATTTGAATCCTTCTAGGGGGTTTTTGCTTCTGATATTTGTTTTATCCTCTCATTTAGCTTGAATTATTCTCTGCATCCTTCCAAGATATTCTTTTTCTCTTGATTTAGTCTTTCGATCCGACTTCCTTCTTTCATTACTTTCTTCCATCTTCTTGTTGATTCTTTGGAAATAATTCCGTGTAAGTCGAACAAGTTTTTGTTGGAAGTAGTTGTCAAGTCAAATGAAGTCTCAACAGACAAACCTGTTGGATTAGTTGTTCTAGTTGTCCTGATGGTAATAATGGACAACTTCCTTTTCTTTCTTTTACCTGCATATTTGGATGACTGACCATATTTTGTTTGCTTGTTTCATATTTTTCTTCCTCCTCTTGCTGGGTGTTTTGCACCTCCATATCCTCTTTGTCCTGGAGATTTGGTCCTTTTGTGTTAATCTGCTCAGCATCGATAATATTTTCCTTAGGTAAGGGCTTCTTAGTATGGATATTTTCAAAGTTCTTTGTTTGTAAGTGTGGATGTCGGTTTCTGGCTCTGCTTCTTCAGTATTCTAGCTGACCTTAGCCTGAAGTATCTCAGTTGTCTGTAAGAATTCTTCGTGCTGGTACAATGCCTCAAATGGATGGACTACCTATTTTTGTGTTGAGATGGTCGTCTCATCGACTTGTATTGGTTCAATTAAATGTTGTGGTGACTTGTGATTTCCAGTCGACTATTGTTGTATCAACTCTGTGTTGATTTCTTCAATAGACTCTTGTTACTCCATGTCGAGAGTTTTTACCTCAATGTCACCTGTCTCGACTGGTTGATGTGACTTTGTTGATTTGGATGACTCGTTGATTATGAGTTGCCTCTCTTTTTCTTCATTGGAAGTTCTTCCATGATCAAGACCAACTCTGTTGGAGGTGACTCCCTGGTAAGGTTGATTACAACATCAAGTGTCCTTTTCTTACTTGGTGTTTCTATCAGCCTTATTTCCCACTCTTTCATATTCACTATGACCTTTGTTGGGATGACATAAGTAGTTGTGCTTTCTAAGTTTTTCTTTCTCTTTTCCCCTCTTGTTTCAATTTTCCTGAGCATGCTCTTTATGTTCTTGAACTGTTTCTTTTTATCCTTATCTTTATAGAAATTTTAGATTATTTCTCGTCCGACAAAGAACTGTATATCTTCTTCATGATAGAAGTGTCTTGTCAGGTTTGTTGTAATTTCATGGTGATCTTGGAGGTGACACTTACCATTTTTTATTTAATGATGGGGTCGTTGAAGTCGATGCTCTCATTTGACTGGAATTTTTTTCTCCATATCACCTCTTTGTCAGTCTCTAGTTCCTCGACAACCTTCTTCCCCTTGTTCTTTTTAGTCGGTTGTTTTTATTTTCACGGGGAAGGATTTGGAGGTATGACTATCAGAGATTGTAAGTCTTCGAAAAATGAAACTGTGTAAAGAGAAGCTTCTCTTTCTTCTTCGTTATCCCCTCCAGTCAATGGAAATATTATAGGCACCCTTGTCTATAGTGCCTTAGGAAGAATTTATAAATCCTAATTGATTTGTCTTTCCAGTTCTATGAATATTTCTTACATCGTTGGCTGGTAATGTAATTCTTTTGATTCTGGTGTCGACGCGGCCCCACACCACAACTTTGTGCAATTAAGGTCAAGTTGAATGTGGCAATTTTTTGGAAGTTCCCAACGAAGTGTTTTCTTGACTCGCCATCTGTGGGTACTATCTTTCAATCTTACGACCCACAATTGGAATATCTCTTTTGGTGGAAGTGAGTTTGATGTACCTGTCTGATTTGAGGATAAAAATATGTAGCTCTCCATTGTCAGAGTTTTATTAGATGTGAATGTTGCTTCTCTGACATGCCCATATCTTTTCCATTTCTTTCTAAATTATCAATGAAGGAAATTTGATGGCTCTTCCCGAATATTGAACTTCCTTGCAATTGGTTATGAGCATATCAGCCAAGTGTTCCTCCCAATTCAACATTTCTGCATTATGATAGACTTAAGTTATTGCCTCAATCATTGTCATATTTACGTCAGATACTCGACCCATTGGAGTGAAACACAAATAAATTATGACGACAATCCAACGTGTTCTTTAGTCGGTAATTTTGTTGATCAACAACCCCATATAGTTTTTGGTTGTCCCTGACCCCGTCAAAAATTGCATCCATTCGTTGGTGTTGGCAGACTTGGGTACCTTGGCCCCTGCTCTTGGGATGCCCAAACTTCGGTAGAGGAGTCTGTCGGTTATTTATATTGGTTGATCCAACCATAGGTGTCCTTGATGATACCGACTAACAATGAATTTTTTCGCTTCTTCTTTCCATTGACCCATATTGGGTACTTGTTGGGCACCAAGGATATGCTAGATTCCTACTTTTTCTAGGAATTCAGTTTATGATTTCCAACTTCCTTCCTAAATTGTCTTCTATGTGAAATTTATCCAGTGATTGCTCCAATATTCTTCTTCCATATTTGATAGTCATATATTTTCCATCCGGATTTGTAATGGTGTTGTGGTAGCTCTATCAAAAAAATTCCTCATTCTTGAACCTTCTATTGTTCTGTCGACTTGACCCCTCATCCTCAACATTTTTTGATCTTGGTTACTAGCTTCGGGAAAAGTTGGTGAATTTACGGGTTTGGTCGAATGTGCACTCTGCTCTATACTTAGATGTGGAGGCAAAAATAACAATGAAGAAAATTCGTAGGATTCTTCCAAATTTATAGCTAGTGGCGAAAGTGTCGGGTTCAATGCATCTAGTTGTTCTTGTATTTCATGCTCTTCCATCATAAATACTGGTGGTATGAGTGAGTCGAGCGAGTGTACGTTTAAATCATTTTCGATTTGCATTCGTATACGTCCCTTCGGTCATTAATGGAAAGATATTGTTTTTGATTGTCACGCATATCAATGTAGTCAATGGTTGTGTGATCAGTTGTACAATGGTCATTTCCATCATTAATTCTCTCATAGGATTTTAACTATCCTAAATTAAATGATCATTCTCTGTCGATGTCACTATTTTCTTGGTCGACGTTGTCTTGGACCCGACCGACGAAGTCTCCTCTATTGATACGCGGTTGATACCTGGGTCGACCGACGGGTATTTTTGAGCCATCTTTATTACTGGACTGACTTATTCAATGTTGGTGATGGCTTGTTTTCTCATTCTTTTTGCTAATTTTGACTAAGTCTGAATGATGTCGTATTTTTTCATGCTAATTTGATTTTTTTTCTATTGATCTGTGCTCATATGATCTACACTCGCCTGATCTACACTCACTTGAGCAACGCTCACTTACTCTTGGACTGATCCTTTCAATTGATTCTCTTCTTATGAGTATTTATCTTAATTCATTCGAAGGTGTGGAATGTCGAGAATATCTTCTGCTACTTTGTCTCGAACTCAACCAAGGGTTTCTTTCTCTCTCCATTTTACTTTATTGTTTCTTTTATTTAGCATTAAGGTTGCTATTTAAATACTTTACGTTTTCAGTTTTCTATACCTAAATTTGTCTAACTGTTTTTTGTTTATTAAAATTAAGCAGGGTTTATTTCTCATAAGTATGATTAGTCAATTTAGTCGATTCCTTTTGGAAACTCCCTGCTATATTTTTCCAACAAGGTTATTTTCTTGTATACCTAATACTTTTTTAAATGAGCACCTTTAATTACTTTCTTAAATGGTTTCCCCGATAATTTTCTCAGTTGGACCACTCCAGTCGGTTGAATATCTGCCACCACATAAGGCCCTAGCCACATTGTTTCCAATTTTATGGGTTTTCCATTTACACGACTGTGATACAATAAGACTAAGTCTCCCTCTTTATATCCTTTTTCTTTATGTGATTATCATGACACATTTTTTTCTATTGCTTATGAACCTCTTGTTTATGGATCATTATTAACATTTCTTCTTCCAACTTGTTTAGTTGGTATAGTCATTCGTTCATATTTTTTCTCTCATCAATTTTTTCTACAGCTGCCACCCTGTCGGAATTGGTCCAAAATTGCAAGGGGATAACAACTTTATGTTTGTAAAATAGCTTGAATGAAGTTCTCCTAGTTGATATTTTGAATTTTGATCTATACGCCCAGAGGATTGCAGAAATCTTATCGTCCCAATGATATTTTTTTATGACAAAAATCTTTGTAAGTCCTTTGTGTAATGTTTTATTAAAGGATTCGATTTCTCTGCTTTATTGTGGTTGATAAGCTATCGTTTTTCTATGGTTGATTAATTTTTTTCTAGTAGAAATTTAATCATTTCATTCAAAAATTTAGTTCCTTGGTCGTTGATTAGTGTCAAGGGACAAGTGAAGCTTGTAATTATGTTCTCGTAGATGAATTTAACTACTACCTCTTTAGTACAAGATTTGACTAGCTCAGCTTCTACCCACTTGGTCACATATTCGACCACAATAATGATGTACTTAGCACCAGTTCCTTGTGCCCTTTATGGAAATGGCCCGACGAAGTCGATAGCCCAAATTTCGAATGCTTGATTGGATTTTATTGAACTCAGTGGAATTTCATTTTTCCACAAAGTTCGTCCAAGCCTCTGACAACTGTCACATTTTCTTACTTGATCTCAACAGTCTTTATGCAAAGTCGACCACCATAGGCCTACTTGTAGTACCTTTTTGGTTGTTGTGTCAGCCTAAAAATTTCCCCCGACTACTCCTACATGGGCTTCATTGATTATATCCTCTAGTTCATGTTCTGGCACACATCTTCTTAAAACATCATCCATTCCCAATTTGTATAAGTATACGTTAATGATTGTGAATGGTGCAACTTTCATGGCTAGAAATTTCTTTTTGTTTGTTGGGAGGTCCTCAAGGGGCTTTCCTTATTCTAAGAAATTGGAAATATCTTCTAAATATTTACCTTGGAATCTTCGACTCTAAATAGATGTGCATCTAGAAGGTCATCGTCGATGCCTGCCAGATCTTCTCTTGTTTCTAGTCATGAAAGGTGATCAGGTCAAATATTTTTTTCCCCGGTCGTATGATTACGCCGAATTAAAATTATTGAAAGAATACTAACCAACAACAAATATTTCCTTGATGAACTAGTTTATTGACCAAGTATTTCAATGTTCGATGGTATGTGAAAATTGCAAAGGGATTTACAGGTAAATAGTGACAGAACATTTGTAGAGAAAAAATCATTGATAGGGCTTCCCTCTCTGTAGTCAAATAGTTTGTTTCTTCTTTATTTAGTTTTTGACTTGCATATGCATTTGGATGATCCATTTTGTCGTCATATGGTTGAGCTAAAACCGACCTGAAGACTACATTGGATGCGTCAACATGGACATGAAATTTTTTCGACCAGTCTGGAAATTTTAGAATGGGTGATTCAACCAACTTCTTCCTTAAAAATTCGAAGAATTCTTGGCATTCTTGGCTCCATTTAAATTCAACATATTTTCGTAAAATCTTGTCCATTTGGAATGTGATGTCTGAGTAATGGCATATAAAATTCCTATAATATCGAGTATGACCCAATAGAATTTTCATTTGTTTTTTATTCATGAGTTCTTTTAGATAAAGGATAATATTAATCTTATCCATGTCGAACTTTACCCCATCCTTACATACCACGTATCCTAGCAGAATTCCAATAGGTGTGGCTAATATGTACATTTCTTGATGTTTAATGATAGTTGAATCTATCTGCAACGTTCTATCATAAGTCAAATCCATTGTATGTGATTTTTGAATAGACTATATATTGTCCAGTCGTCGAAGTATACAACCATGGTTTTGTAGATATACTCTTGAAATGATTTAACCACTATTCGCGAAAAAAATGTTGGTGCATTCTTTAGTCTGAAAGACACTACTTTGTAAGAGAAAGATCCAAATTCCAACACAAATGTTGTTTTTTCTTGATGTTCTTTTTCTATCGGCACCTAGTTATATCCTGAGAACCCATCAGTAAATGAATAACATTCATGACCAACAAATTCATTGATAATTTCATCAGCAAAGGGTGTTGGGAATGGAACTGTCACTGTTTGTTTGTTGAGTCCCTTGAAATCGACAAAAAATATTATTATTTTTGGATCATGTTTCTTTGGTTGCATAACAATGGGAATTTCCCATTCTTCCTTGTCGATAGGATAAATAATACCTTATTGTAGAATTCCCTCGATTTCTTTTTGAACAATCGGTTTATATTTATTCCCTAACTTGTACAGTCATTTTTTTTATTGGTTTTTCTCCTGGAATAAGTTCAATCTTCATTTCACCCATTTCCTCTAGTTGCATGAACAAAAATATTGATACTCTTTTAGTATATTTACTATGTCGGTTGTTTGCTCATCGAACCAATAATCACATATTAGTACCATTTTTTGTCTATCATCATTTGATATGTCAAATTCTTCTATTTTGATTTCAGCATCGATCCATTTTGGTGGTTTAGCTTAGTCAAGATGGCGTTCTCCCTCTTCAATTTTTGAAAAACTTTTTGGGGAGTCGGGTTGTTCTCGATCTTCTTTGTGTTCCATGGCTATAATTAATACCGAATTCACATGATTCTGCAGTGTTGGGTAGTCTTTCTTCCACTCGAAGCTCTGTCCCAGGCATTTTATATTCTCCATGTCAATCCTCTGTGCAATTGATATTTCTTTGTTTTCTACCAAAAAAAAATTATAACTCGATGGTGATCCTCAGTCGACTGACATATTTTCTTTTTATTTCTGTACAACTGAGGAAGGATATTCTAGAAATAATTTTATCTTTTGTGTTGAATCTCTCAAGTGTTCCTCTTCTAGATTGAATTCAAAGTCTTCTATACAATTTTCTTTAATTTCGACCCAGCTTGATGTATGGCCACAAGCTTCTTCAATCTTATACCTATTATTTTGTATGTCGTCTAATGTATTTGAAAACATATGGGGCCAAACCCTTTCATCCTTATATTCTATTTTTCTCCACTCACTTTCGCAATGTTGAATGTGTTCTACTAGGTCATAGTCGAGTTTGAATGTGGGAATATCTACATCCTTGTATAATTTCTTGTCTCGGAATATTTAAACAAAGTATGTCAACACAATCATCCATGTTTTTGGTTTGGGGGAATGTGTTTCCCACCATCTTTTAGATTGGCCTATAAAAGTTTCCACAAGGCTTTGTGTCCTCCCTTGCTCTCCTATGGACTTTGCCACTTCTTTGACATGGGTCGAAGGGGCATATCATTCGTTGTATTGTAAGAGTTTCCTTTTTTTATTGTCAATCAATATAAGATTTGGAGTTTTTTGAATTATATTTTCGTATACTTTTGGGACAACCTCAATTGAGTAACTTGTCTTAAGAATTTTCTTTGGAATAATTTCAATGGACCAAAAATATTTCATGTGTGCTTCGTAATTTTCAATTTTCCAGTCGTATAAGGCAGAGTCAGAATTTTGCCCGACCGACATGGGATATTCTCTCAAAATTTCTCCTTATGCGGTTGGGTTCTATATAATATTTTTGTTCATTGTTTATATGATATAGGAATCTAGCTTCTTGATCTTCATCCCATGACTCCATCCATGGTTTTCCTTCCTTTGGATCCAAGGGAATAATTATTTTTCTCCCACTTCCCTTCAATTTAATTCTATCTCTTTCAAGGGAGATAGCTTCTTTCATTCGTTGACCCCATGGTCGAAAGAAACGATCTGCGTATGCTGGCATTCCTTTGACAAGGTCGATCACTTCGAAGTCGATCGAAGTCAGTATTCCCATAATTTGAGTGTCGACATTTCTCAATATTCCAATTGGTTCTATTAATATTTGATCGACTAATTTAAGATAATTTAGCATGGGTGGTAGGTTGGGTTGACCAAAATCAACGACCACCTAATTGATCATCATTCCCTCAATATCCAATTCAACTCATGGATCATAATCTTTGTTGTTATAAGAGAGGTGATTTGCATCCTTGGTTGTTTTCTGACCATCTTTTTATTCTCGCAATATGTTGAGTAGATCTAACAACCTACCTATTGAATGTTTTCTTTGAGGAGCTAGAAGAATTCTTGAATGTTGTCTTCATTTCGACTTCTTGGGTTTTGTTGATATTCTATGGATTTCTTAAAGAATTTAAGAGCTTCTCTCATGATTTTCTCTTCTTTATCTAGGTTTGGAAATTTGTTAGCCTTCTATATTTGGTAATTTTGTGGTGGAGTGTAAATATCTCATCCTATGCACAACCTTGTAACAATACGTAAGTTTTTGGAATTCCTCACCTCTTCCTTAGATATTTCATCTAGTAAATTCACATTTTATTGGTATGATTTTGTTGAGTACTATTGGGTAGTCGTCTAAAGGGTGATCTCCAATGTCGCATATATTGCAAAATTTCAGATCAATTTTTCATTTTATAAGGCAATCTGTGTTGTCATGATCATTTTTCAAGCAATTAAGACAATATGGTCATCCACGACCTCGAACTCGACCACAACCATCGAAGTAATCATCTCTTCGACCATAGTTGTTTTCTTGATCGGTGGTTTCTGTGTGGTAGACTGTTCGTATATTATTATTGTTATCGCACAGTTTGTAGCTAGGATAAAAGGCTATAAGATAGAAGGCTAAACTGGCATAACAGGAACCTATCCCACCCAATGTCACCATGATGGAAAGGTTATTTCTCTTTAGGTAGGCTAGGCCCAAGGGAGACGTCCCTGGTGACCTAGGGTTTTGAAAGGGCAAAAGATAAAAGGACAAGGACAAGTTCCCCCTTCATAGATCACCGCCAATCAGATAATCCCGGCTAAACAGCCAATAATAAGGTATAACCAAAGAAAATAAAATCACATGCTTGAGAAAATACAACAAGGAAATTGATACATGCAATCTTGGTTAGTACTTCATATAAATCAATGACTATCTGCTATTCAATATAAGCAATTTAAAGGTAAATGTTGATGAAGTCAATGTTTACAAAATAGCAATAGCAGTAATGTCACTTCACCAATAAATACTAGAATGATACAACATTCAATAGAACAAATCACTTCTTAACTCAATTAATGCCTTCAACAACCATTCAATTGCTCATAAATTAAAATGTTGTTTCATTGAGATGAAATAACCAAGAGTGACGTCAACAACTTAGGGTTAGTGCAGTTAGGGTTTTAAATTCAATTTTTGAGAGTGTTTGGATCAAATTCTTACTTCAACGCTGGAGGTCTTGGGATTAGTGCCTTAGGGTACAATGGAGTCAATAAGTGAAGGATGCATAGGTTGAAGGAAATGAGATTTCAAAGGACTAGAGGGAAAAGTTTCAAGGTGCTGCTAAAGCAGGGCCTCAAAGACAGAACTCTAGGGGAGAGAGGCTCACTCCAGTGTTGCAAAAGAAAGGCCTCCTGCTCTCTCCTCCTTCCTGACCAATGGCTAGCTCAGATGAAGCACAAAATCAAGACAGGAAGGCTTAAAGGGGGAGATTGTTGCTACAACAAGGCTCTTTCATCAAACATCAAAGGAAAAATGACCCTAAGTGTAGATAACCTAGGCCTGGGACGTCTTCCTCCTCTTGGATTCTAAATGGTATGGTTAGCACGGGAAAGAGAAACAAGGAGTGTAACTACGGCTAGGCTCTCTTTCTCTCTTTCAATGGCTGAAAGTTTCTCTATCAGGGGACATGAGACAAGGACCTACTTGTGTGCTTGTCACCTAGGGTTTTGATTCAGAAAATTTATAAGCAATATGCAAGAAATTTAAACTACAACCATTCAATAAGAAGTTTTGCAGAAGAAACACTTACAATTCATGAAGAAATAACCATGCAAACCCTAGTTATAACACCTTCCTTCAAGAGAAACACCATAAATGCCAAAAATCTCTTCCTTCAACAACTGCACATCACTTAGTTCAGCCAAAAACCCCAATAGGGTGATAAAAATCAGACCTCGCTATGAGTGAGTGAATTTCTGATGATAAAAATGAGAGTCAAAACCCTCAATATATAGTGTATCAATGACCTAATTTTACTTTTTAGGTCATAAAAAGGCCGACAAGGCCATAATGTCAAAATCATATTGTTTTTAAATTAAATACTAAGTAAAATCCCTAATCAAGCAAAAGGTGAGATGTCAAGCCCCTTTGAGGGAGACGTTAGTCCTTTCTAGGGCCAGTGCAGCATCCAGAAGCAAAACGTTAGCCCTCCTTGGGCTCTTCCAAACTGCCACACATGCCAACCACCCTGTCCATTTGCGATATGCTCATGATGATATCATAAGCCTCCTAGTGACGTCCTGGGTCATCTGGAGCCAACGTTCCACTACAAGTGGGTCAATCCCTCTAGGTCTAGCTCAGCCAAAGTGCCCATGATGGAACCTCCTCTTCTTCTCCAGTGCAAAGGACCTAATTCATCTCCATCTTGTCTCTACCCCCTGATGGGGTCTCAGCATCCATCTGGTGGGCTCTTGAGCCCCATGGAAGTTCGAACTAGTCATCTCCCCATGTGTACCGATCCAAATGGTACCTGTCTGTCGAGCATGGTCCTGCACATCAAAAGCTACGCCCTCCATGGGCTCATCAGTCACAGGGATCATAGCAATTTCAATCACATCTCATCATCAATATTATTAAACATATGCATAAAACCCCTAATACATCAGTCAATAGCTCCAAGACATTACAAAAACCTACAATACAATATTGGAGAAAAGGCCAAGGCGTCCTATTGGGCTAGTGTCCACAAGAAAAGGAAATTTTCCAAGAAGATCTCATCCAAACCATGTAAGTGAGGTGATGTGGTTAGGGGATGTTTAAACATGAGGTGCAGTGAGGGCCAAGGATGCATAAGTGTTACCTGTGGGTGACTTTGTAGAAGGTGAGTTGTACCTGTCATGGATGCATTTTTCCAAGCCCATTCTTGCCTTTATTGTTTTTATTCTTGTTTTATTTTCTTTTTTTGTTCAAGAACTAACCAGGGGACACTTCCTTGGCATGGTGACTAGAGCTAACAACGTTACCCACAAGTACTTTTACAGAGATGAGAACGTTGGCTAATGATGAGACCCCCTTTCCCTTGGCCATGCAACCAAAGGTAACTGCCCCAGCGTGGTAACTAGATGGTGGCAATGTCATATTGTTAGGTACCCATGGACCTAATAGACTGGCTTGTGATGAGACCCCCTATCCTCTGAGTAGGTCTTGTTTTGTTATTTTTTGGGTCCCTCTTGTTTCTTTCTGAGAGGATTTTTACTGCCTTCTCGTGGATCCTTGGGTGAAGCATCTCGAGGTTTTATTTCTAGGTTTTTGTCTTTTACCAACTGCTTTTACCTTCTGGGCCTTTAGCCGCTTCTTCCCACAAGATAAGGTGCCATCCTGTAAATAGGTCAACCCAATGCCCGAACAAGGGGAGTGGGATAAATGAGTGGGAGATAAGATGAAACAATCGTTTTATGATGGGAGTGGACGATGGATTTTTAGAAATTCCCCCAGTGGAAAACCAAAACCTATGGGCACAGGCTTGTTAGGGCACCCTGCCAATTCCCCCAAGCATGGTCAAGTGGGAAAATGTCAGATACAAGTAGTTGTTAGAGATAAAAGGAATGAGATGTGTATATTTAAAGGTTTTAATGATGAAAAGTGACACATACCATGATACCTGGACCAATTACCTCACAGAGCAAGAACCTTCTCTGATATAGGACCAAGCCGATGGTGATGGATGCTACTGTTTCTGACAAGACAAATCTAATGGAAGAAGAAAAGGATGGGCCCTCTAGGTCCATGCTCAGGTCAATCCTACTCTTGGTACTCCATGTCTAGGAGTTGTGGGCCTCGAGACATGATCTCCTAGTTATCCCTAAAAAATGGGGATAACATCTGGCTCCAACTTGGGGACATGTGCTCACCCTAGAGTGCATGAGAACCTAAACATCTCTGGCATAACCTGCAAACATTCTTAATCTCAATAGAATTATCAGTAACAAAATTAGGGTGGTAATTCCACCCAGCATACATATACACATATATAAGGACTGAAAGAAAACAATCAATGATGCAAATGTGAAAGAAAACTAACATGAAATGCAAATGGTATAATACATGAATACAAAATGCCTACTTACATGCACTTACCTGTGAAGTCAGGTCCCCCCACCTTGGTGGGGTTTGAGGAGGTGTCTGCTGATAGGTAATGGGTGCCTTCTTCCCTCCAAAGTGGATAGGTAATATGAGTCATCAACTGATTCCATTCCAACTTTGAAGGGTCTGAGCCATGACTGAGTGCTTCCTTTTACATTAGTTGGCTCTCCCTTTTGGGTATCCCACATCCATACCATGTCTCCTTCCTTGTACTTTCTGACTTTTTATTTGGTTGTTCCTTGGACAACCCTCGTGTATTGTGATGAGGAGGGTGGGATTTTGCTGTAAACACTTCCTGTTGGGATGGGTGAATTTGTATGTCATCTTCATGTTTCTTTAATATCTTCACCATCCCAATCTCTTTGTTCTTGAATTCATCTAGGAGTTGTTGGCATTCTTCTTTCTTGGGCCATTTGATCTGATCAAAGTCCTCTTCCATTGCAAAGGGAATATCTTTTGGAGAATACTTTTGAAGAGTTTGTATCATCTCGTCTTGTGCTTTGTCATCATTGATGGGGTGAGTAATATCTTGCACATGGTCTCCAGTTATTGGCATGTTAAGGAGACGGCCTATCGTTCCATTCTTCAAAGAAAATTGCAAGAATGTGAGGTCCATCTCAAGGGTTCCACCCAACATTGCAACACATTTCCTAGATAACAACATTCCCCACACATTAGGGACATCAAATACCATGATGTCAATGTGGACTATCTTCTCTAGGTACTCTTTTAAGAAAACCTCCACATTCTCAACCACCCTGTGTGTGGGTATGGATTTAGATTCGAAGCCACATACATTTCTATAAGGCCGTGTGACCTTCAAACCCACTTGTCGCATGACTTTAAGTGACATCGTGTTGGCACCATCACCCGTATCTAACATGAAATTGTTGAGGCTCTTGTCGTTCATTGCCAACGTCATGAAGAAAGGAGGGTTCTCACCATATTAGACCCTGAAGTGATCAGCTTGCAACATAATAGGGGGGTCCATGGGTTCATCTAATCCCAGAAAGAAAGTGTCAAAGCGTTCCTTGATGGATGGGATCTTGATTTCTTCTCTCAGGGGGACGTTTACATGCATCTTCGATAAAGCCTCTTCGAGTTCAAAGTTTAGGTCAACCTTCATAACCTTGGATGTCTTGGGAGGAGGTACCTTTTTCGGTGAGGGTTTGCTTAGTCATCGGCGGGTTGGTTCAACTTCTTCCTTCGGTACACCTGAAATTATTGTTTCTTTAGCTTTTCTCGTGATTCCTGGTCTGGGTTGTTTATTACCACCATCCTTGTTGATCTTGTTTCTTCTTTCACAGCTTCCTGATGTTTTGTATCGATGATATTTATTTGAGGAAATTCCATGAAATGATCCATGTTGTTGACTTGTTGATGGCCATTATTGTAAGGACACTCATGTTCCCAGTGTGCTTCACTGTACTCTAGGCACCAAGGATTTTCATCAACAATGTTTGCAGGGGCCAAGGTGTTTGTAACTTCATGCTCATTCTTTGGTTTATAAAATTGGCCCCCCTTTTGGAATTGCCCTTTATACAAGACCCTAGGTGTTTGGGTCTGAGATATTTCCAATTTAACAATCTTGTTCATCATTTCCTCTTTATTTTTTATGATACCATCCATAGAGGCTTGCAACTTGGCGATACTGGTACATAGGTATGAAGTAGGCTCAGTGTTGTGAACTATTTTTGGTTTGGTTTCTATTCTCCCCCTTGGGTTAGCAAAAGGCTCAATATTGGATGAAAGGAGGTTTCCCTTTATTTTAGTAGCGAGCTCTTGGGCTTCCTGAATGGACTGGGGGTTTTTATCTCTGAGAAGATACCCTAGTTGGCCATTGAAAGATCTAGTGTAAACATGGATGAGGTAGTCATCTTTCGGATGATGGCTTGTGGGAATCCTTTGCATCAAAGTCTCAAATATAGTATGGAACTCTCGAATGGACTCATTTTCATATTTGACAAGGTTATTCAGTCGGGTGAGGATCATATTAGGGTCTTATTTGACACTCCATATTTTGAGAAAGGCCTCTTCAAGTCTATCCATGGTTTTGATGCTTCCATCAGGAAGGCTCAGGTACCAATGCCTTGAGGCATAATAAAGAGTAGCGGAGAACAACTTCATGACTAGATATTCAACATCATCACTAATGGGGTGAAGCTGGAAAAATGCCCAAAAGTTGCTCATGTGCTCTTCAGCACTGATTGCATCAGTATCAGTAAATTTAGGCAACCACTTCTCATACTTGGGTGGCATTTGCCTAGGGTATCCTGGTATGGCTGACATGTCTAACGGTTTGAAAAGAGTATATGACCATTGTCTTTGATTGTTGGATGGGTTCGTTGTAGCGGTCTGAGAGCTAGACATGATTCTTAGAGGAAGGCTCTTCCCAAAGAGTGATTTGACAACAAGAGAGTTCTTGGGAGGCTTCCTTCTGAAAGACAAAGGAGGGTTATTGAACTTATTTTTAGTTTGTAAAGTCACAAGATAGTTTACTTGAAACTATCAAAGAAAAGGGAAAACACCCTAGTGGAGTCGCTAGGTAATCTTGTAAGATAAGTCTCTTGAGGCAAGGCTTACCGAAAAGATTTGTTGTTTGAGGAGAATTACCTCAGTGTCCCCAGCAACGGCGCCAAAATGTTATTGCACAGTTTGTAGCTAGGATAAAAGGTTATAAGATAGAAGGCCAAACTGACGTAACTGGAACCTATCCCACCCAATGTCACCACGATGGGAATGTTATTTCTCTTTAGGGAGGCTAGGCCCAGGGGAGACATCCCCGGTGATTTGGGGTTTTGAAAGGGAAAAAGATAAAGGGACAAGGACAAGTTCCCCCTTCACAGATCACCGCCAATCAGATAGTCCCAGATAAATAGATAATAATAAGGTATAACCAAAGAAAAGAAAATCACCTACTTAAGAAAATACAACAAGGAAACTGATATGTGCAATCTTGGTTAGTCATTCATATAAATCAATGACTATCTGATATTCAATATAAGAAATTTAAAGGTAAATGTTGATGAAGTCAATGTTTCCAAAATAGAAATAGCAGTAATGTCACTTAACCAATAAATACTAGAATGTTACAACATTCAATATAACAAATCACTTCTTAACTCAATTAATGCCTTCAACAACCATTCAATAGCACATAAAGTAAAACATTGTTGCATTGAGATGAAATAACCAAGAGTGAGGTCAGCAACTTAGGGTTAGTAGGTTAGGGTTAGTGCAGTTAGGGTTTTAAATTCAAGTTTTGAGAGTGTTTGGATCAAATTCTTACTTCAACATTGGAGGTCTTGGGATCAATGCCTTAGGGTAGAATGGAGCCAATAAGTGAAGGATGCACAGGTTGAAGGAGATGAGATTTCAAAGGACTAGAGGGAAAATTTTCAAGGTGTTGCTAAAGTAGGGCCTCAAAGACAGAACCCTAGGGGAGAGAGTCTCACTCTGGTGTTGCAAAATCAAGGCCTCATGCTCTCTCCTCCTTCCCGGCAAACCGCTAGCTCAGATGAAGCACAAAATCAAGACAGGAAGGCTTAATGAGGGAGAGTGTTGCTACAGCAAGGCTCTTTCATCAAACTCTAAAGGAAAAACAGCCCTAAGTGTAGATAACCTAGGCCTGGGATGTCTTCCTCCTCTTGGATTCTAAATGGTATGGCTAGCACAGGGTAAAGAGAAACAAGGAGTGTAGCTATGGCTAGGCTCTCTTTCTCTCTTTCAATGGCTGAAATTTTCTCTATCAGGGGACATGAGACAAGGACCTACTTGTGTGCTTGTCACTTAGGGTTTTGATTCAGAAAATTTATAAGCAATATGTAAGAAATTTAAACTACAACCATTCAATAAGAAGTGTTGCAGAAGAAACACTTACAATTCATGAAGAAATAACCATGCAAACCCTAGTTGTAACACCTTCCTTCAAGAGAAACACCATTAATGCCAACAATATCTTCCTTCAACAAGTTTCCATCACTTAGTTCACCCAAAAACCTCAATAGGGCGCTAAAAATCAGACCTCACTATGAGTGAGTGAATTTCTGATGATAAAAATGAGAGTCAAAACCCTCAATATATAGTGTATCAATGACCTAATTTTACTTTTTAGGTCATAAAAAGGTTGACAAGGCCATAATGTCAAAATCATACTATTTTTACATTAAATTCTAAGTAAAATCCCTAATCAAGAAAAAGGTGAGACATCAAACCCCTCTAAGGGAGACGTTATCCCTTTCTAGAGCCAGTGTAACATCCAGAAGAAAAATGTTAATCCTCCTTGGGATATTCCAAACTGCCACACATGCCAACCACCCTGTCCATCTACCATATGCTCATGATGACATCATAAGCCTCCTAGTGACATCCTGGGTCATCTAGAGCCAACGTTCCACTGCAAGTGGGTCAATCCCCCTAGGTCTAGCTTAGCCAAAGTGCCCCTGACGGAATGTCCTCTTCTTCTCTGGTGCAAAGGCTCTAATTCATCTCCATCCTGTCTTTTCCCCCTGATGGGGTCTCAACATCCATATGGTGGGCTCTTGAGCCCCATGGAGGTCTGAACTGGTCATCTCCCCATGTGTACTGGTCCAAATGGTACCTATCCGTCGGGAATGGTCCTACACATCAAAAGCTACGCCCTCCATGGGCTCATCAGTCATTGGGATCATAGCAATGTCAATCACATCTCATCATCAATATTATTAAACATATGCATAAAACCCCTAATACATCAGTCAATAGCTCCAAGACATTACAAAAACCTACAATACAATATTGGAGAAAAGGCCAAGGCGTCCTATTGGGCTAGTGTCCAGAAGAAAATGAAAGTTTCCAGGAAGATCTCATCCAAGCCATGTAAGTGAGGTGATGTGGTTAGGGGATGTCCAAACATGAGGTGCAGTGAGGACCAAGGATGCATAAGTGTTACCTATGGGTGCCTTTGTAGAAGGCGAGTTGTACATGTCATGGATGCATTTTTCCAAGCCCATTCTTGCCTTTATTATTTTTATTCTTCTTTTATTTACTTTTTTTGTTCAAGAACTAACCAGGGGACACTTCCTTGGCATGGTGACTAGAGCTGACAGCATTACCCACAAGTACTTTTACAGAGATGAGAAGGTTGGCTTGTGATGAGACCTCCTTTCCCTTGTCCATGCAACCAAAGGTCACTACCCTGGCGTGGTAACCAAATGGTGGCAATGTCATACTGTTAGGTACCCATGGACCGAATAGGTTGGCTCGTGATGAGACCCCCTATCCTTTGAGTAGATCTTGTTTTGTTATTTTTTGGGTCCCTCTTGTTTCTTACTGAGAGGCTTTTTACTTCCTTCTCGAGGATCCCTGGGCGAAGCATCTCGAAGTTTTATTTCTAGGATTTTGTCTTTTACCAGTTGTTTTTACCTTCTGGGCCTTTAGCCCCTTCTTCCCACAAGATAAAGTGCCATCCTATAAATAGGTCAACCTAATGCTCGGACAAGGGGAGTGGGATAAATGAGCGGGAGATAAGATGAAACAATGGTGTTATGATGTGAGCAGACGATGGTTTTTCGGAAATTACCCCAGTGGGAAACCAAAACCTATGGGCACAGGCTTGCTAGGGCACCCTGTCAATTCCCCCAAGCATGGTCAAGTGGGAAAATGTAATATCCAAGAATTTGTTAAAGATAAAAGGAATTAGATGCATATATTTAAAGTTTTTAATGATGAAAAGTGACACATACCATGATACTTGGACCAATTATCTCATAAAGCAAGAACCTTCTCTGATACAGGACTAAGTTGATGGTGATGGATGTTGTTGTTGTTGATAAGACAAAGCTAATAGAAGAAGAAAAGGATGGGCCCTCCAGGGCCATGCTCAGGTCAATCCTTCTCTCGATACTCCATGTCTAGGACCTTTGGGCCTCGAGACATGATCTCCTAGTTATCGCTAAAAAGAGGGGATAACAATTATCATTGTCATCGTTTAAATGTAATTCAAATGTTCGGTGATTAGAAGCTTCACAGATGTGGCACCACTTCGTGTTTTTCAGATTGTGTGGAGAATCTTGTATACTATGATCAAGTAGGCATTCACATATATTACAATATTTCTAAGCTTGTATTTGGTGGACATCTTCTATCTGTGTGCACTCATTGAGGGGACAATTATCATTTTACCTAATGAATGTGGTGCACCATACTTCATTTCGTCGTATAGATATATTTTTTATTGTTTGTTGTAAATGTTCTATTTTCTCTTCAAGTCTCTCCGTCGTCGAGGAATTCGATGGGCCTTCATCATCTGAATCAACTCGATGTTCCTTCTGTAGCACATCTTCATAGTTGGTTATCTCATATAAGTGTAACGAAGAACATATTCTTGGCAGTAGCCTAGCTACATACCATTGGACCAACAATTTATTATCAATCATCGTCGACATATGACCTAGGATATGTTTGAATCTCTTATCATATTCTCTTACCGACTCACCCGGTCTTTGTTTTATTTCTTTTAACTTTTAGGTTGCTAGAATTGTGATGTCTTGGATTTTAAACAATGTTAAGAACCTATTCTTTATTTCTACTTTTGAATGAGTTTGCTTTTATGTATAGTTCATGAACCACGTAAAGGCATGGTGGTGTAGTTCATATCCAAATTGAGCCATTTCCTTATCTTTGTTTGTAATATCAGTCACATCCCAAAAAATTTCACATATGAACCAATGGAGTTTTGGGTACTCTTCGCCTTCGTAAATTGAGATATGGTTGAATTCCTTTATGATTTTCTTGGAAGGAATGATTAGTTTTCTTGGTATTTGACCTACTACTGCTTTTAGTTGAGATATCAAATCTTCTAGTTGATTTTTTTCTGCATCCGACAATGGATGGTACTCAAGGAATAATTGTTTCTTCTTGAGTATAAAAACTGCATCCTCAGTGTGAGAGCTTTGATCTTTATACTCGAATAATCGTCGTTCCAAAGGTTGTGTTATTTCCATACTAGAGTTAATTTTTTCTCTCGAGATTATATGTGGCAGGGGGGTCAAGTCGATGAGATATTTAATTTGAATAATCATATTGTTGACTTCATTTATCTCTAGCTTGATAATCAATGCATCTTGTAGGTTTCCCTAGTTGTCCATTCTGTACCATAATCTTGTAGATTGGTCATCGATTTGTAGTCTTTGTTGAAGAAATTATCTTATTCACGAATTGGTTTTCATTGCAGGAGAAGTACGTAAAGCTAGTTCAGATTATCCGTAGTCCATACTTTTTGGTTCATCATCTGGTTGATGGATGTTCATCTATGTGTCGCTACTTCTATCAAGTGTCGCTGCGGCTACTGCTATTTCCAACTCTGGTTGATCTCTGTCTGGCTCAGATTCCCTACACACTCTATCAGGATGACCCTACCCGTACATATTTCTATTCGACTTTTTGTTGTTGCACTGGTTACAAAGTTCTTCTCTTTTATTTTGTCTTTTATCCCATTCTATTTTCTGGATATCCATGGATTGCTTATTGGCTTGCTTTCCTCTTGACGAAATTTAGGCTTGGGAAACACTACTTCTTGTTTTATGGAATCTCATAGTTTCGACCGACCCCCCATTGTCGACCTGACTTACTCTAAGTTGGTAGCATTGGCCATATTTATTTCTTTAAGAAGTAATCCCAGGATTCTCTTATGTCTTTGCACTTTGCATCAAGAAATGCTTCCCACATTTCGTCTCTTTCTTGGAAGTTACTATTTGGTAATGGTGTTCCTAATATTGGTCGATATTCAATGATGTCACCTACTCCCTTGTCGAGGAGGAATTTATGAAGAAGTGTCGAAACCATGCAGAAAAATTCGTCGTGCAATTCAGAGTATAATTTTTATTTATTTTGTTGAGAGACGTCTGATCTTCAATGGCTTGTTCCGAAACATAATATTCGATAATTCTTTCAAGCCAGTCGTGCAAATTTGTTTTTCCTGTGTTTGTCAACTTTAGGCCTAAATTCTCACCGAGTGTCAGATTACGCATCATCTGATCTGTTAATGTGCTGAAACAATGATTTTGGGATAGCTTCAAGGAGTCTTTCATGCGTCTCTGAAAAGAATTGTGACCGTGCTTCAACTAGTGAGAGGTTATTCCTTCTTGCGTAGTTTTTGGTGTAGTTGTCAATTTTGTGCTCCCACCACTCGCATATATCTTGTAGAGTTAACATTTATTTACACTTCTACATGCCCAATTTTAGTACTACCGACAACAGAACCAATGTTGTAATCTAGGGAAAAGTAGGGAGAGTTACCAATAGTTCCTTACATAGACATCATAGAGATACATGCATACACATAGACATAGGTAAAGACATACACAAGTAATGAGAGCCCAAAGAACAATCATTTTATTATATGGTAGAACAGTACAACACAATTACATATAACCTCACACATGAAGCTATATGAGCCTTCATGTGCTTGTCTATTTATACCTCTTTCAGGCAGTTGTAACTACTTAACTACCTGGGTCGATCGGTTAATAGATACTCTGACCAACTTCTACTTCTAACTACGTCGGTCGACTAACTGGTGTTGAAATAATGTAACTGTGAAGAGCATTCTTATTATTATTGTTATTTTATTATTAGGATTAATCCCCATTGTGGATTAATCATGTCGGTAATTGTATTAGGAGAAAATCCCCTTTTGCGGATTGGTCATCAGACAATTGTAATAGGCAGAATAAGAAGTCGGCCCCAACAGTTATTATTGAAGACCCAGAATTAATTAAAGGTGGGTTAGCCCACCCAGAGTGAGAGTTCATCCCTGCCAGGCTGCAATTACCAGTTAGAGAGAGGAGAAGAAGAGTGGCGCATCTCTTAGGGAGGACTATCTGTATTGGTTTGAGTTATCTCTTGAACATTGTATAAGCTATTTATGATAAGGAAGTTTTTGTTGGGTTTTCTTTCCCTAGAGGGTTTCCCAGGATAAATGTTGTGTCTCTTGTGAATGTGTATTTATCAGTGATCTTGTTCTTATGATCCTCTTATCTATTGAAATGCAAAGAACTATAATAATGGCATAAACATTAACATGGTATCAGAGCTAACCTAAAGGAAGCACAATTTGCAAGAGGAAAAATGTCACTATTGTAGCACCTGCAAATTAGGGTTTTGCAAAAGTAACTCTTTTCAGCTCCCTAAACACCTAGAAAGTTGCACCCTCCCCCCAAGATCAATTTGGCACCTACAACGCACCTTTTCAGTGGCTGGATCTCCCGGAAAGTGAAACCCTAGTTTCACAAAAGTACCAGAAGTACCAGAAAACTAGTACCAGAAGTACCAGAAGTACTAGATGTACCAGAAGCACCAGTCCAAAAATTCGTAGATCATATTTGACGGGGTAAAAATTGGATTTTCTCAGATCCAAGGACACCATGCTACTCGCCTCAGCCAAGCATACCTCTTGGTAAGGTCAAAATTTGATTTTAAGCATTTTCAATTTTTGGTCATTTTCATAGCCTTAAGTACAAGATGTCTGCAAGAACAAATCTTGTTGAGAAACTAGAAGGCATAGACAAATTTTGTGCCTGGAAGTATAGGATCAGTCTGATCCTTGCAGAGAATGACCTAGCAAAATTTATCAAAGAAGAAGTGGAGGAACCTGAAGATGTTGTAGAGAAAGTGAAGCATCAGAAGGACTCAATCAGGGCTCAAAGAATCATTGCAGATTCAATCAAAGACCACCTGAACCCGTATGTATCGTCCAAGAAGACTCCGAAGGAAATGTTTGACTCTCTAAGAAAACTATATGAAGGGGAAAAAATCAATCGAAAGATGAATCTAAGAACTCAATTGAAGAATACCAAGATGCAAAAAGGAGAAATGATTCAAGAATATTTCTCCCGAATCTCAGAAATAAAAGAACAGTTGAAAGTGATTGGAGACACCATCGACGAAGATGAATTCATAATAACATCCCTAAATGGTC
>JZKD02S1728067.1:18602-29427 GCA_000966675.3 Picea glauca
ACAAACCCTAGAACTCATTGCCTGACTCATCATATCCAACTTGATTAGAAGAGAAATAAAAATTAGGAAAATATATAAAATTTGATTAATAAGAATCCAATGTTATATATATTAGATTGCATTTCCTGTTGAAGTTTACTTTTCTTATTTATTACAATAAGAATTTCCTTGTTCCCATATTGGATGGACTCTTAATTATGGGTAAATAATCTATGAAATAATCTTGTACCAAGCTATGAAATAATCTTGTATAAATTTGTATTATTATGTTCTTGTGGTTTCCTCAAGATTTTTCGTCACATCCCTTATGACACTCGCTAACTATTTCTCTTATTTGGAATGTTATAGGATGTATGACCAAACATGTATTTGTCATATCTATCTTCGTCGAGTGAGGGGAGTTCAGATAGAATAGAGGAGAGTGAGACATCTAGTAGGTCTAACAGGCGGAGATCAACTAGAGGTGAGAAGATTATAATAAAATTCCATAGACACATGGAATTATTTCTTGCTAAAGGGGGGTCATTTTCTTATGATGATGAGAGCATATACTACATCGAGGTTCCCTTGAGGTACAATCATATAGTGAAACGATGGGTACCGAAGGATCTTCCTCAATTAAACACTAATTTTTATGTCAATGAAAGGATATACCACATTGCTCCATTCTCATTACATGGTTTGGGGCTATTTTACATGAATGACATAAAGGTATGTTATGACAGAATAATTGAATTGATGGAGTATGCGGGACCTTGTTACATATACAAATATTGGATACGTTTATTCCAATATACAAAAAGTATACGAATATATGGCATGGATGCAAATTATATACAACTAAAAGACAATGATCATAATAAAGGAGCATCTATGTATATTGATGGAAGGCCAAAAGCAACAGGGAATATTGTAGGGCTTATAAATAGTACACAACCCAAAACCTCAAATAAGAAACCCAATTGCGTATTTCATGGGCATGAAGGAAAGTGTGTATTCATAGTGCAATAAAGTCAATAGATGCAGGGGAAGAGTTGTTGATTGATTACAATTTGAATCAAGTAGATACAAACGTTGCTATTATGAGGGCAGTACATATACTATTTTACCCAACTTGTAAGAAGTGGCTATGATATTTTATGATTACCATTTACTAACAAAGACAAGAAACATCTAATAGACACAAGAAACATACACTATATTCAATATGATCCTCTAAACTAGAACTAAAAACTCATATGGAAATACACTTAATGATAATATCGATCCTTGCTTTGCTACCACATTAGGATCACTCCTAAAAGTTGTAAATATTTTGATGTTATGTTTTTTACAAGTAAATCATTCACTAAAATGATGTTATGTAACTTTGTTTTGCATACATTTGATTTTCTTCAAAATTTTCTAACTCTTATATTGACATTGATTTGTTGGAAACACCATTGTCCCAGGGTGACAAGGGGAAGGCAACAACCTTAGAGAAGTCCATAGATTATATAGAGGAATATCTTATTGATGAACACATTTTTCCCTCCCCCAACCCAATCCAAACAATAAAGAAGCTTCTGAGAAAATCAAACATCGAATTTGCTTCTTTGATTGAGATTCAACCACATACACATGAGATAAAGGAAATAATTAAAGCCTTGATGAAAAAAATTAAAAGTTATGGGGTAAGAAAGATCTTTATTTATCCCATTTATTTATTTTGGATTTTAATTTCTATACTCTTACAAGTCCTTTTTCTAAAAAACTCTTTATTTTTACAAGAGTTTTTGAAGTATTTTGATCCCCAGGATCATACTACAGAGGCTGATCTTGGTACCAACGTTGTTGCTACATCAGCACAACATCATACCGGAATTCCAGTCACTCAGACTGCTACACCCTCCAGGGTCAATGTCGTTACTACACATGGTCCTGGCAAGCACATACCAAAATGTGCACAGGATGATGTTGATACAGAGCTAGGATTTACACATTTTGAAGAGTGCTTTCTTGGATATTCCCATGTCACTAGCACGGGAACACTAAAGGTTATCTTTTTGGTAAACGATGAGCTCATCCCTATGAAAATAGAAAATCTTCCAGGTATGTAAGATGTATTTTAATTATTATGTACAATCTAATTGAAATTTACGTATAATGTGCAATTATTTTAAATTAATGATAATGTGGTTTTGTAGGAAATGAAACATTTTATAAATGCATGAATGATGTGACATTGGATATCTTTGGGCCCACCATACACACAAGGTGGAATTCACAAAGTTCCAAGTTAAAATATGAGCTCATTAACAAGTTGATTTTGGAGTCTCATCAAAAGAAGGTGCATATTTGAAATATCTACTGGACCAATATAGGGTTCATCTACAAAAGAACCCTAAGTATGAGCATCCCCCAATGATTCATGAGAGGGAGTGTAAGACCCTACAGGAATATGCAAAGGAGAAGATGATTTGAAAAGAAGGAAAGACACCACTTGACTCAGGAAGGTATGCGACACTTCTAATAATGTAATTATGATGCTTTATCGTCATTGCGACATCTAATTATGTGTTTGAAACTTTTCAATACATGCTCCCAGACACATCTAAATCCACCAAGGACAAAATTGAAAAACATGGGCAACACAAACTTGGCCCGGGTGGTTACTCGAAACTAGCAGTATGAATTGTAAGTATAAAAAAATCAATTGCATCCAAATTATATATTGTTAACAATTTTAATTTAATTGTAGAGTATAAGCAAAGTTAATGTTCTTATGCAAATTTGCAGGGCATGGATTTCAAAGAAGATCCAACACAGGAAGACCTCAAGGTTTCTTTCAAGCACAAATTTCAAGGCCACGTGGTTGAATGCATAATTTTTTTGTGGGAAACACAACCTTCCAACACTCAAACCGATGAACATGTAAATAAAATCATCGAACATTATTTATAATTAATTACTTGTACAATCTATTGATTATTATTTCCGGCCATAAAGTTGTCGGGTATGCGTTATATTCTTTGCATGTGTGTGTGTGGGTCCGTTAGATTTGACAAATGCGTCTGACGATCCCTCGTAGTAGTGACTTGGTGGTGCCATGTGCGTTGGGTGCTTTCTTAGGGGGGTCCTGGGGAATTTTTTTTTGGGCGGTTTTTGCTATTTTTAGTGGATTTTTCTATTTTTAGTAGTTTAGTAAATTAATCCCGGATTAAGGGATTAGGGTTTTGGTATCTACGGAATACCTAAAAACATTGTATATATTGTATTGTGAATGGTGAAATTCGATATAAAGAATATAAGAAAGGTTTTCCCGGTTGAGGGTTTCTGGTATAAAATCTCTGTGTACTCTGTGTATGAGCCATTGCTTAAATTCTGTTTTGCTTAAGAATATATATGCATTTCTTTACTTCACAGGTTTAAAACTTACATGTGGTATCAGAGCTCGTTTTTGGCTTCAGAGGGACGCTTTTGTGGCTGCGGGTTTGGCTCGGTTTTTATAGATCAAGTTTATCTTGGGTCTGTGATAAACCTGGGTTTAGTGGGAGATTTTGTAGTGGTGATTTGAGTGCAGAAAGAGGAATGACGAGTTATTATAGAATCGAGATAGAGAATTTCAATGGTAAAAACTTTGAGCTATGGAAGCTGAAGATGGAGGACCTTCTTGTATATAAAGAACAATGGATCACTATGGATCCTGGTACACAGCCTATTGGTACGCAACCTACTAGCACACAGACGACTGGTACACAACCTACTAGTGCACAAAATACTAGTACACCACCTACTGGTATGTCGAAAGAAGATTGGGATAAATTGGATAGAAGAGCAAGGAGTATTATTCGACTCTGCCTGGTAGATTCAGTGTTGTTGAATGTCTCAAGAGAATCTACAACCAAGGAACTATGGGATAAGCTGGGGAATTTGTATCAATCAAAGTCCCTGGTAAACAAGTTTTTTCTTCGAAAGAAGCTGTATCATATTAGGATGGAAGATGGAGATTATGTGCCAGAACATCTAAATGCCTTTAATACTCTGGTAAGTCAACTTGGATCTATTAATATTACGATTGAAAAAGAAGATAAGTGTATTACTTTGTTATGTTCTTTGCTAGACTCTTGGGATAATATGGTTGTAGCAATAGGTAGTACCACTCAACCTACATTAAAGTATGAGGATGTAGTTTCATCCTTGTTATCTGAAGAGATGAGGCAGAAAAGCATGGATAGTCATAGCACATATGCTTTATTTATAAGAGGTCATCCCCAAGACAAGAATCCTGGTAAGCCTTCAGGGTGGAGATCTAAAACTACAGGTAGATCTAAGTCTCCAAGAAAATCTTTGAGGAAATGTTGGAAGTGTGGTAAAACAGGGCATTATAAGAAATACTGCAAGTCTAAGAAGGTTGAAAAACCAAAGGGATCTGATAGTACCCCTTCCATATTTTTCATATTCAGAGAACCACTCCTTGTGAGGACTCAGGTGCATAACACCATATGAATCCTCACAGGGAGTGGTTCTTTGAATATGAAAAATATGATGGTGGTGATGTATACCTAGGATATGACTCAACAACCAAAATCTTAGGAAGTGGAAGGGTTAATTTTCTACTAAAAGATGGAAGGATTAGAAATCTCCTTGGGGTTTTGCACATTCCAAAACTAGCCAGGAGCCTAATATCTGTAAGCAAGTTGGATGATGCAGGAGTGAAAACTGTATTTGAAAAGAACACTTGCAAGATGGTACGAGGAGCAATGGTGTTGATGAGGGGAGTTTGGTGTTTAACTCTGTACAAGTTGTTGGGAATCACTTATACTAATGGGTGTAATAGTTCTGTTGTCCCTGAGTAGAGAAATGAAGGAGACAAGACCAATATTGTCCCAGAAAAGAAGACCATGTTGTGGCATCAAAGACTGGGGCATATTGGAGAAAAGGGACTTCGAACACTACACGGTAAAGGTATGGTTGAAGGTATGTCTAATTGCACTCTGGATTTTGATTTCTGTGGACATTTCATATATGGTAAACATAATCGAGTAAGATTCCCATCTAGTGCTACAAGAGAAAAGGGGATCTTAGAATTGATACATAGTGATGTGTTTGGAGCTGTGCATGTTCCATCATTAGGTAAGTCTATGTATTATGTTTCATTCATAGATGATTTCTCAAGGTACACATGGATTTATTTTCTTAGAAATAAATCTGATGTATTTGATAAATTTAAAGAGTTTAAGGCTCTAGTAGAAAATCAGACAGAGAATAAAATAAAGGTATTGAGAACAGATAATGGTGGAGAATTATGTGGAAATGAATTCAAAGAATTCTATAAGAAGTGTGGTATAGCAAGGCAAAAGACTACTCCATACACTCCTTAGCAGAATGGAGTTGTAGAAAGGATGAACGAGACACTGATGGAAAAAGCAAGGAGCATGCTCAACGGTGCCGGGTTAGGACAATAATTCTGGGCAGAGACAGTGGGTACACCATGTTACCTGGTCAATCGATCACCTTCATTAGTGTTGGATGATAAAACTCCACACGAGGTATGGTCTGGAAAGAAACCCTCTCTTCAACATCTTAGAGTGTTTGGTTGTGATGCTTATGTACATGTTTCAAAAGAAAATAGAAGTAAGCTAGATAAAAAGGCTGAAAAGTGTATCTTTATTGGTTATAAAGATGGTGTGAAAGGTTATAAGATTTGGAACCCATAAACCAAGAAAACTGTTTACAGTCGAGATGTTGTTTTCAGTGAGGTAAAAGATGTGTCCAAACAAGAATTCCTACCAATGCAAGATGAACCTGAGAAAATAGATCTGAGTTGGATGAAGCAAAATATGAATCATCTGAAGAAGAGGAAGTAGAAGAAGAAGAAGAAGAAGAAGAAGAACCTCATACCTCAGTATTGAGGAGATCAGTGAGAGATAGAAGGAAACCAAAAATGTATAGTCCACCTGATTTTCGTTTCAATTTTGATTTATCTATTACTGATGATGATCCTAGAACTGTCAGGGAAGCAGTGAATTCAAAGGATAGTAAACTCTGGAAGAAGTCCATGGTTGAAGAAATGGATGCCTTGGATAAAAATGACGCATGGGATATAGTTGAGTTGCCAGCTGGAAGAAAATCGGTTAGTAGAAAATGGTTGTTCAAGAAGAAGTTTAATGCAGAAGGAAAATTGGAGAAATACAAAGTTCAGTTAGTAGCAAAAGGTTATTCCCAGGTAGAGGGAATTGAATTTGGTGAGATTTTTTCTCCTATTGCTAAGTTAACTTCTATTAAATTTATTTTATCTATTGCTGCTGCTTTTGATCTTGAAGTGGAACAGATGGATGTGAAGACAACATTCCTACATGGGGATTTGGAAGAAGAAATCTACATGAAGCAGCTAGAAGGCTTTGTAGTGAAGGGAAAGAAAGAGATGGTCTATAAGCTAAATAAGTCACTATATGGTTTGAAGCAATCACCTAGGATGTGGTACCAAAAGTTTGACACATACATCCTTGGATTTGGATTTGTGAGAAGTAGGGCTGATCAATGTGTATATTCCAAGAAGGTTGGTAATCACTTCATTTATGTAGTGTTGTATGTTGACAACATGTTGTTGGTAGAAAATAACATTGATGTTATCAAGGAGGTGAAATTGCATCTATCCTCCAAATTTGACATGAAGGATCTCGGTGTTGCTAACTTCATTCTGGGAATGGAAATTAAAAGAGATTGTGCAAACATGAAACTCTAGTTGAATCAGAGAAAATATGTTGCGACAATATTGCAAAGGTTTAATATGCATGGAAGTAAACCAGTCAAGGTCCCTATTCCTATAGGTGTAAAGTTATCTGCAGATCAGTGTCCCAAGACACATGAAGAAGAAGAGGACATGTCCCATGTTCCGTATGCCAGTGCAGTTGGCAATTTGATGTATGCAATGGTCTGTACTAGACTGTACATTGCACATGAAGTGGAAGTTTTGAGCAGGTATATGTCAAAACCATGGAAGGAGCATTGGAAAACAGTAAATAGGGTCTTTATGTATTTGCATGGCACTACCAATTATGAATTGTGCTACCAAGGAAGGCCAAGATTGGACAGAGTGGTGGACATACATGGCTTTGTTGATGCAGATTGGGCTGGAGATATGGATCACAGAAGATCTACAAGTGGGTATGTGTTTAACCTATTTGGAGGAGCAATCAGTTGGATGAGAAAAAGGTAGGTTGTAGTGGCACTCTCAACTATAGAAGCTGAATACATGGCAGCCACTCATGAAAGCAAGGAAGCAGTATGGTTACATAGATTGTGTTCAAGTATTGGGTTGGTACAACAAGCAGTGAGATTAGATTGTGACAGTAAGAGTGCAACATTCCTGGAAAAGAATCCATCTTATCATTCGAAGACAAAACATTTTGATGTTCAATATCACTTTGTGAGAGACATGGTTGAGGAAAAGAAGGTATTGCTGGAAAAAGTTGACACTTTGAAGAATGTTGCAGATTCATTGACAAAGTCTGTAAGCACAGAAAAGTTCTCCTGGTGTAGAGTAACAATGAGCATTTCTGCCTTGGATTGTTGACTATATAATATTGGGACCCCTGGATGCAAAGAAAACAACAAGTGGGAGAATGTTGGGTATGTGTTATATTCTTTGCATGTGTGTGTGGGGGGGCGTCAGATTCGACAACTGCATCTAACGATCCCTCGTAGTAGTGTCCCGTTTGTGCCGTGTGTGTCGGGAACTTTCCTAGGGGGGTCCCAGGGGGGGCAGGTATGCCCCTACCCCCCCGGCTGCACATAGGGTTCGACATCGATTTTTTTTTTTTGGGCGGTTTTTGCTATTTTTAGCAGTTTACTAAATTAATCTCGGATTAAGGGATTAGGGTTTTGGTATCTACAAAATACCTAAAAACATTGTATATATTGTATGGTGAATGGTGAAATTTGATATAATGAATATAAGAAAGGTTTTCCCAGTTGAGGGTTTCCGGTATAAAATCTCTATGTACTTTGTGTATGAGCCATTGATTAAATTCTATTTTGCTTAAGAATCTATATGCATTGCTTTACTTCACAGGTTTAAAACTTACAAAAGTCATGTGTTTTTTTTGTTTTAAGCATGCAATCAATGGAGAAACATGTGTCCCCATTAGCAGAACACAACCTAGTGGCAATAGACTGCCACCCAATGAAGGTGGTGTACAAGTCGGTACTGGAGGTAATTCATGTGCTATAAAAAATGTAGTATGGATTACAATTAAAAATATTAATTGCAAATGGTATTAATTGTAACCTTTCCTGTTTCAACTCCAAAGCATCTAGATGATGAGGCTAGACAAGAATATGAACATATTGTCGCATCCGAAACTACTCTACTTGCATCCACTAATCAAGCAAGTAAAGAAAACTCTAATTCTCTTTTTATTAATGAAATACTTGTAATAATAATAACCAAAAATATCAATTTAACATTTTTTTCTTATTGCAACTTGATGCAGACCCCCCTTCTCCCCTAAGGGCTGCGTGACCTCCCAGTCTAGGACCGATCAAGAAACTGAGTTTGATTGACTCTTTGTCCCCTCAAGGACCCCAATTAACTGCATATGCCCCCTTCTTCTTAAGACACATGTTTTATGGAACTCGCAGGCTTCTCCTTAACGCTTTAACGCTTCAACGTAATTAGACACTAGCTCTCTCTTGGCTAGGCCCCTTCTCTCATGTGACCGTTGGCAGTGACCACACGCTTGAGAGAAAGGCGCGTCGTGATTTCGTGTTTTGCGACTCTGGGAGTGTTACTGCCTCCGTTCTTTCGACTTCCGAAATCACGAAGGCGCTAGATCAATGGTCTAGATATTTACTTTGATCAATGACTGTGATCAAGTCGGGGTTTCATGTTTCGCGACTTCGGAGGTTGGCTCACCTCTGCTCTCCCGACTCCCGATTTTTCGATCACGTTAGATCGACGGTTCACGATATTTCTTGATCCAATGGCTCAAATCGAATCACGATTTCATAGTTCATGATTTCTCATGATCTTTGGCCTTGGTTATCCTGAAATGCGAACCTCCGACAAGACCAGATCTATGGTCCAACTCCCTCCTTCGATTAATGGCTGTGATCAAATCAGGATTTCACACTTCTCGAGTTCTTATAACTTTGATTTTGACTTCTCCAAGTCAAGAGTCAGTAAAATGATGATCTCTCACCATGGGTCCTCCTTGATGAATGGATGGTTCCGATGATTTCAGAACTTTGTAATTCCACTCCTCCTGTACACTTTCAAAAGCTTATCGTTATGCACTTTACCTTGATCGAACAATTACGATTCTTCTGCGCACAAATCAGACGGTTGGGATCCTTCCTTTGTGTTCTGATCAAACAACTGTGATCTTTTCCCTTGGCACTTAGATCAGACAACTGCGATCTTTCCTCCTAAACTACGCTTTCTCCAGACTTAGTAGATTTTTGAAAAATTTAAAGGATTTGACCTTCATCTTCCTGCGAGTCCGTTTCTTGGATATCGTTCGTGTTTCTTGGAAGGTGCTATCCCTCCTAAGCTTGATCTCCTCAAATATTTTGATCTCCCAAGCACTTCTTGCTTTTTTGGGAAATTTTTTAGACTAAGATCTAAAGATTTATTGAAAATAATTCTTCTAAAGATTTCTTGAAAGGAATTCTTCCAAAGATTTCTTGAAAATATTTCTTTCCCGACTTCCTAGTGTTCCTCTGCTCTGGTCCTTCAATTTCTTTACGGAATCACTTCGAATCTTCGTCAAATTCTGGATCTGTGCACTCCCTGCAACAAATATTTATGAAAGATTAAGTTCTTTTAACGACTGTGCACACTTTGCGGCAGTCGATTTATACTTCCTTGCAAATGAAATCTTATGCTATTCCTCCTGAGCTTTACGAGTCGAATCAGACCTTGTCAATGCACTCCTTATGGACTATGTGCACACCTTGCACCGGCTCACGAAGAAAAGCGAGTTGAGAATTATACAAGCATCTTAAAGCCACATACTCTCATAGAAATATCCATTCATTCTTGATACAAAAAAAATAACAGAGAATTGCAGGCAACAACAATAGTCTCCCACATTTGGATCAATTTTCCTCTATTATCTTCATTCAAAATCAAGAAAACGGTTACAAAAAAATTCAGAACAACAACTCCTGTTCACAAATTCCTACTTGCTCATAACTCTCGTCAACCTCTCTATAGGGCGTACAAAACCTCTCTTTATACAAAAGGAAACAAACTACTACTATCTAACTACGGTTACATTGAAACCATGGTTAAAATTGTTCATTAAGGTTGGTTGTCATTGATGTCAACCCTTGAAGAAAGCCCTGTAGAACAAAGGTTTGGGTAATGGACCCAAGATTGTTTGATGTACATATGAATCATTATTTTTTTTTCATGTTTGATAAGAAGTAAATATGGATGAACTCCAAAGTGGTCCCCTTATGGTGAAAGCGCTCACGGAAAGATGCTTTGTGGAGTAAGAGAACCCATGATTAATTGTGGAATAATGAGATGAAGGACAATGAATTTGTCAGGGAAACTATCCTATATGTATAGTGGTTGTCATGCCATATCTGGTGGTATGTAGAACATCACATAACTGCTCACGGTTAAAGAGTTATGGCCATGTGAAGTTGGAGAACCCAGGTTTGGGTAATGGACCCAAGTTTGTTTAATGGATAATGGTATGATTTTTGATATATTTAAAGGTAATAATATTCTATATGGATATTACATGTCATTCCATTTCTGGTGGTATGTGGAACGTCACATAAATCCTCACGGTTTGAGAGTTATGGCCTTACGAAGTTGGAGGACCCT
>JZKD02S1728067.1:46433-57708 GCA_000966675.3 Picea glauca
TTTTTTTTCATTTTAGGAAAAAATTATTTGTGAAGATTTTCTACTTCCTATTTTTTTAATGTAAATTTAAAAAAAATAAAATAAATTGTAAATAAATTTTCATGTGACCATTTGGGGTTCAATTTTGGGTTGTTTATTTGCTTAGAGATCTATTGTCAATGCCACAATTTCAATTAGATCGTAAAGAGCTATACTTTCAATGTTTAGAAAAAAACATTTTGTTTTAGGTAGCTTCACTTTTTGGTTTAAGTGTTAATTTTAATGTTTTTTTGAGCAACCATATGAGTTTTGAAGGCCATGTTTAAAAAATGTTGTAATTTTAACCCCGTTAGAAAAAATGGTTCTATTAGTAACACCACTTTTTTATTTGGGGGTTGATTTTCATGCTTTTTATGCAAACATATGGGTTTTAAGGGCTAGAGTTCTCGTTTTGAGGTCACAGTTCTCGTTAAGTTGGTAATATTGTTTCCTTTTTAATATTCCATATTAAAAATACGATGATGTGTGGGGATGCAGGTATGTGGGGCATGCACAATACACTTGGAGAGTGTGATCATTTTTCACCATACGTTACGATATATAGGAGGTAATACCCCAACATAAGGGACCCTACCCCAATTATAGAAAAATATACTCTCTAGAAATTTGAAAATATTAAAAACATTAGATTTTTTATCATTGGTTAATGATGAATAAGAAACAAAGAATCTCCAAAATTCAAATCCAAGTTGTAAGTTTGAGGGAATACCTCTTCAATGATTTGTAGGTGGATTCTGGGGAATCCCCAAAGACCACTGTAGTTACAGGTTTCAAGCCAACATTCCAGTGGGAAGTGAGAAAAAATTCACTACTGTCACAAGTTTTTGGCTACCAATAAAGCTAGAGATCAAAGTTAGTAGGCCTCTCCAATGTCTTTGAAGTAAATCTAGTTAAAAGGAAACAAAATTCCTCTGCCATTACAAGTTTTCATCCACAAAATATGAACCCACTGCTCACCATTAATCAACCATTCTTCAAAGTGATGTTTTATTTTGAGTTAGGGCGTTTCTTAGGGTTTATAGTGTTCTAAAAAACTAGTGGGATGCACTACATCTGAGTAAGAGAAAAAATAAACTTCCCCATTTTTTAAAATTAAGAAGTGATGCCCCGACAATGGGCTCATCTAGAGGTACCCTGACTGATAGAGGAAATTTGTGGACATACCCATTTGCAAGGGACATCCCCAAGGTCATCTCACCATGGATAACAAGTGATATTGGGACATTCTTGACATCCTTGATATGCAAAGATGTGTCCCCAAAGTGTGGGCATGCACCCATGTTACATTGGTGTTAATGAAAATATCTCAGAGGTAACAACCTTCAAAGATCTATCAAATAAGGATTCCCACTCAGCCTTAAATATAAGCATCTCAATGATTAGCATTATATTATGCCCATGCCTAAGTGATAAGCACTCATAAAAATTATTTTCTCATAAAGTCAAAACTAGGGTTTCAACCATACCAAACCTTAATGTATAATCATGCCTGATTTGCGAGCATATATGAGTTATGAACATTAGAAATTAACCCATACATTGTCACCCACCACCCTATCAATTCCATTGGGATTTGATGGGTTGATTGCTTGATGTCTATGGGTCCACCTATCCATCTTGTACTATGTCTTGAAAGATGAGTTAATATTGCCACTGCATGCATATGATGCTTGTCTCCACAACCCTCCAATCTAATCCAATGGTGTGAATTCATATAAGGTTGTATAGTGCACTTGAACTACCTTGTTCTATGCACTTGCACTTTCCATTTTGGCCAACCATTGTTAAGGTTTAGCACTACAACTCTATGTTGAAGTTGAGACAATCTGGTATTTTTCCTTTGTGGTCTCTAGCAAACATTACCTAGTGCACACTGTATTTTGAGGGAATGGGAGCTCAAGTTATTTCTTCAATTTTGGCTCTTGTCCACTAATATTTGAATGTTATTCCCCATGGTGAGAGATGGGATCAACAATATACTTTGAACCCTTACACTATGTATTTGAGGAGGAAATTTTGCTAGCATCATAGTTTGGTTTCAAGCCTAGATATATATTTTTTAATGTACAAAGTATCATCAGATCTCCAATACACAGACCGACACTAGTAATTGTAAGAGGTATGGAACCCCCGTCGGATGTACTGTAAAACCGTCGGTTATTTGTCGACGACAAACGTTGGATATTCGACGTTATAACCAATATTACCAACCGTCGGAGGTATGCCACCCATGTCCGACGTACTATAAAACCGTCGTCTATTCACCGAAGGTGGCCATCGGATATTCGATGTTATAATCGACATTACCAACCATCAAAGGTATGGCACCCCTGCTAGACGTACTGTAAAAATTTCGGCTATTCACCAAAGGTGGCTGTCAGATATCTGACGTTATAACTGACATTACCAGCCATCAGAGGTATGGCATCCCTGTCGGACGTACTGTAAAACCATTGACTATTCTCTGAAGGTGACCATCGGATATCCGACGTTATAACCAACATTATGAGAGTACGTGTCCGGCAATACTGGCCGTACGGATGTAGGATATTCGACGTATTGGGAGGTCAGACTTCCGACACCTAGCTTTTGAAAACAATTTTTAGTTTCAATGAGTTTTTTTCCCTTAGGTTCATCAATATAGCCGACGATAGATTTTCGGATATCCGATGTCCATACTTGCGTTGGATAGCCAACATGAATACATCGATGAAACTAATAACCAGGTTTCATCGGATAACAGATGAACATGTGTCGAAAAACTATCATACCGACGTTGGATTTCAATGCACAAGAAGTAGTGTAATCATAGGAAAATGGAAACAAGAAATAACCCCATTAAATATGGACTCAAGATAATTTATTAACAAGACCGAAAATTGTCTTTCATAGTCTTATTACATTATCATCCAATCTGACATAGTTCTCATTTTGACTCAATGATTGTAGGTGTTCTCGTCGTTCCACGCTGTCCATCCAAAACTGGTGTCCCTTCCTCTGGTCTATCTCCTTACATACATTCCCTCTCTCCATTTTCTTTCTTATGTCCCTCTATCTTCCCCACTCGAACCTCTTTCCATTTTATTTTCTCCCCTTTACCGAGCCATCCCTCCAATAGATATTTTCTTCTTTTAATCATTTCTTGTTTTCTCCACCAAGATGTGTTGGATGTGGGCAGTTACAACAATTCGAATTCTCAACATTTTTCCAAATGTGCATTGGGAACTTAGTAAAAAATTAAGGCTAGCTTCTTCAAATCATTTCAAATGATTTTTCTTCCATCACGCGGTTGGCCTACCAATTGTCACGAAATTTTTGCAAGACACGTGGAATCATGATCCACAACACTCTAAAAAAATTTCCACTCGCCTGGAGTTGCATCCCTGATGTTGTAGCAATGTGTTTTACAACATAGGTGTTGCAATAAGGGGTGTTACAACAATGGGATTTTTAGCGTTGGTGTTGCAACAATGTGATTTACATCAAATGTGTTGCAACAATGGTGTTACAACAATGTGAGTTACAACAATAGTGTTGCAACAAGTGTTACAACAGGTGTTGTAGCAACAGGTGTTACAACAATGGTGTCGTATCAATGTGAGTTACAACATTGGTGTCGCAAAAATGGGAGTTATAACACTCACTTTCAACACTAGTGTTACAACAATGGGAGTTGCAACACTTATCTCACCCTAAAATTTATTAACTTGAAATTGAAATGTTTTTGGTTGATGTGGATTGCTTAAGGCCAAAGATGCTCCTGCATCAGTGTCAAACTTGTTTCCACATGGTACTACACCTGAAGTAGATGCCACTTTGTATTGTCAGTTAGTTTGTATCCTTTTGTATTTGACTCATACCCATCTCGATATTTCCTTTTCTGTTGGTCTTATTTCCCGATATATGCAAACACCCCATGAAAGTCAATGGAAAGTAACAAAAATGATACTTCGGTATATCTAGGGTACAATTCAATTTGGAATACATTATTATTCAGGGGGGACTCCTTTGTTGGTTGGTTTTAATGATTCTGATTGCACTAGTAACCTTGATGATCTAAAGTCTACTGTAGGTTATGTTTTTAGTCTCAGTTTTAGATTTGTCACTTGGGATTTTAAGAAGCAACGTGCTCTTTCTTCAATAGAAAAAAAGTATCGAGCAACAATTAGTGCAAGTCAAGAAGCCTTGTGGCTTCGACAAATCCTTTTAGAGTTTGCATTCCATCCATAACATTCAACCACAATTTGGTGAAATAATTAGGGTGCCATTTAGTTTGCCAAAGATCTAGTTCAATATCAACACAATGAACACATTGAGATACACATGCACTTGATTAGATATCTTCTTAAAGATCACATTCTTGAAGTGAACTATTTTCGTAGAAATGATCAAGTTGCTGACTTTTTCACAAGATCTCTTATATACGTGACATTTTCCAAACTTCAATATATGTTAGGATTTCAGTTAGTTGTCATTAGGGGGGATATTCTCCAATTCCCCTTTCCTTATCCTATTGTGTCACCTTTGTAACTCCAATTCTATCCCAAGTTGTTCTTAAGGGGGGATGTTAGGATATTTAAACACTTAGGAGTTAATTAATATTAACTTGGTCTAATGTGTCTTTAGGTAAAACATGTTTATTTAGTGTGTCTCTTTAGTGTGCATTTGTAATTATTTAATACGACAATCAAAGCTATGTTTTAGACACAAAGTGATCTGGCGATTTATTCTCTCCTCGATACTGACAACTATTTATCCATGGATTAACACCCATGGTCCATTATATCTATTTAAAGAGCATCGAGGCTCATTTGTTGATGATTGATTGTGAGAAACTCATATATAAAACATTTTCCTTTTTCATTAATATATTGTCTTGAGTGGTCTTGTTGGCCAGGGCCCTTGACTGTTTCCCTATTTGAGGTTTTTAACCCTATATTACATTGGTGTACTGATATTTGGTTTGTTTGTGTGAGTGGTTACCCTAATGTGTTCAACCTATGTGGATATACCCTATTTATCTAACACGATAATCACACACTCCCAAGGTGAATGTTGAGGTAAATATTTATCCTTGATTCCAAATGCCCATTAATTGTAATTTCATTCACAATTTGTTATTTTCCTATAAATTAACGCCTTCATGTTTTTAATGTAGGATAACATGGAAAATAGTGAGGCTAATAGTGAAGAGCATCCCTATGACAATATTATGAATGTACAATTATCATATGTATGATGGTATCAATTATTTAGTTTGGATTTGGTATACTTATAAATTTCTTTTGTTTCAAGGGTAGGGCCTATAAATAAGGATGTTGGGAGACTAGAGGAAGAGATTTTCCAAGCCATGGTCTCTACCAGTCAACCAAGTAATGAACATTGTTATAATATTTAGGTTGAACTATTAAACACACATTTCAATGCTACTAATCCACTAACTATATATCTTTTACCTATATTTTATAATCAATGTTGGTTCTAATCATCCTGTACGTGATAGAATATGTGTATTGCATTCCAGTAGGCTGCGCGAATCAATAGAATAACAAAATCCACGAAACAAAGATGAGGATGAACTCATGAACAAATCACTTATGACTTATTTAAAAAAATTAAGAAAAATCATATGAATTGATTAGATATAGTAGGATACAGTATATAGAAAACAACATTTTTTTTGAGACTCATGGCATTGTAATGATTAGTTTTATTAATATAAATATTTTTTACTATAATTTTTTTTAATACGTCTTATGCAATGTTCTATGTTTTATTATATTATGTTAATTTCAATTATTTTCCAGTGGATAGATTGGGTATGGGGAATTGAGAGTGATGTGAGGTGGGGGGAAGGGGATAGATTAACTTCCACCTTCATGTGGTTGGCCTTGTTCAGTAGAGAATAAATTATTCTTGAACCAAGGGAAGCTCAAGCAAATATATGTTTTGGAATCTTCTATTTTTAATATTATTAATGCAATGTTAAATATGGTTGAATAAATAGTGTATCAATTAGCTGATTACGTATTTTTTGTGCCTTATGCAATCATTACATTTCGTTATTGAAAGAACATTGTACACCTTATGTGTTGTTAAAAACTCTATGGTTTTTTGGATGATTCATGTATTCCCCTTTACATTTTTTACAATATCTTACATGATTCTTACATCTTCAATTGCTAGCCAAATGATTTTTTATTGATTAGGGATGCAAGTAAGTTTGATTCTGCTGGTTTTTTTTTTCCATTATTTATTTAATAGCTCTAAACTGGAAGAACTCCAAATATATCTAATTTCCCAAGTTTTCTATAATTGTTTCTTAGAATTCATTCACCTTCAATGACTTGGGTTGACACAATGGTTTGTTGGTCCTTCTAGGTTGTAAAATTTGAGACTTCTTGGAAGAATTAACATCCTTCCTTGGAATTAGTTTTGTCATCACTCCATTAACACTCTCTATACACATGGTTACATAAGACACATATTTAGTTTCTTCTATGCTAATAATTATCCCTTTAATAGTTGTACCAATCGACGTAACTTTATCTGGGTTTACATGTCCCTTGTTTGCCTCTTTGCCTCTTTTACATCAAACAAATTATTGAGTAGTTGTTGAAATTTAGGAATATGGTGACTACAATCAACAAGAACAATCTCATCACTTTGATTCTTCTAGACAAATATCATCCTATCCTTTGTAACAAGATCCATGGTCTTCCAAAGAGGCCATTCTTCATCTTCTCAAAGAGAGCACTTATTAGAGACAAATAATCCTTTCCCAACCTCTTTGGATTTAGGATTTGCATATGCCAATTCTCCAAAGTGACATACAAACATTAGAAATACAAAAATGCAATGAATGCCTCCAATTTAATGATCCCATATCTCTCAATTCCAAAAATAATACATGCGTCTAGTTAGAAGAACACCAATGCATACACATAATATGGCTTTGACTAAGTCTTTGTTGCCACATGTCTTATTCTCCTTGTACCGCTCCTCAAGAATTCCCTTCTAGTAACCTTTTCTTTCTCAAAATATTAATAAAAACCAATATAGGTGGAGCAAAATTCCCCTCTAGTAACCTTTTATTTCCCTAGATAGTAATAAAAACCAATATAGTGTAGCACTGTTTAAGATAGGCTATTATTCTCTCTTATGATGATGTTCTACTACCATGTGCCCCAATGTAACCTAATCTTTCCAAAATAACAATGAATACCAATTTAGGTGGATCGCTCTTCAAGATAGGCTATTATTCTCCCTTAGGACAATGTTCTACTTCTACATCCCCTCCTTTTAGATATGGAACTCGCCAAAGAGAATCATTTAATAACCACTCAATTCAACAATTGTGGAGTTCTCCATATCCTTTGTCCTTTTTCTCTTTATATATGCCATGAAAATCCTTTAATGGTGCCTCTGTACCATTGATATGATTGTGCCCTCCTTGTTTCCATGAGTTCATGAAACAGGTGCAAAATTGCACTCTCGTTGTTGCAAATAAACCATCAAAACAAGGCTCTTTATGCATGGTATTAGTTTTGAAATCAATGTCCTTCTTGCTGCCACATCTCTTGTTGATAGTTTCCATTAACAATACTTAGAGTAGGGATGAAATGATTCCATATATGTCACTTGAGGTGGGATTAGACTAGCACATGAAAGGTCTCTTCTCCCTTTGGCACTTAATTTTGCTAACACTAGTATGAGGTATTCATAAGGCATATCATTCTCTCTTGTTCAAGTCTAATACATATTGTGGTAGGATGATCATGGGAAGGAACTGTTAGAAAAATAGGATCGCAGAGCAATAAAATAAAAAAAATGAAGAAATAAAACACATAAGATACATAATACAATAAAGACATAGATATATGTGGTTCACCCAGTGTGGGCTATGTCCACCAGAAAAATTTCCAGGTCCTTCCTTTATTATTATCTAGAAAATGAAGGGATACAACCTACAACACACCCTCTCTAACATCCTCTTCTTTCTCTCGCAGTCTCCTCTCTCGGAATATAATTTTCTCTATCACTCACAACCGCAATACAATTCCGTCATACATAAAAGAGAGTTTCATTCTAGGGAAAAAATCCCTAACACAACTTCTACCATCAGATATGCAACCTTATAATGAACAATCTAGATTTACTATGAAATTACAATATATTACAAGGCAATTTTTCCCAAAATTTCACTTTGGTGGCACTGCCCCTCCTGTCACCGCTCCCCCAGACCTTCTTGGTGACAAAAGTGGGGTCCAAATGCAGCTGAAAACAAAACCTTTAAATAAGAAGATAATCAGGCTCCACAACCAACAATATCCCACTTGGAGACTAATCACAACAAATAGGCATATGTTGTACCTGTTGGAATATGATCCACCTTGGACGTGGAAAATTTCTCATCTTTACCTTCATGCTTGAATGCCAGCTGCAACTGAGAAAGAACTTAGTTTGTCCTTGGTTACTACCTTTGTTAACATGTCTGTAGGATTCTGGCTAGTATGTATCTTTTCCAACTTCAAATGTCCATCTTCCAAGACAGATTGTATGAAATGGTACCTAAGCTGTATATTCTTAGTCTTAGAATGGAAGGCTGATTTATTTTCAATATGAATGGCATTATCGCTATCACAGTACAACCTGTTATTCTCTTTCTTCTTTCCCAATTCCTCCATAAACCTTTGTAACCAAATCATCTCTTTACTAGCCTCTGTAGGAGCAATAGACTCTGGTTTCATTGTTGAAAGTGCAACAACCTTTTGTAGTTTTGAAATCCAACTTTCTGTTGTTCCACCTACAGTAAAAACATACCCTGTGGTGATCCTCCTATGATATTTATCACCTGCCATATCTGAATCAACATATCCATGTAGAACAGTGTATGAACCTCCAAAACATAATGCATGAGTATTGGTACCTCTCAAATACCTGAGAATCCACTTTACTGCCTCCCAATGTTCTTTACCTGGATTGTTCATATACCTAATCACAACTTCCACTGCATGTGCAATATCTAGTCTTGTGCACACCATAACATACATCAAGCTGCCAACTGCTGATGAATAAGGGACCTTAGACATGTATTTTATCTGCTTCTGTGTCATGGGACACATTTCCTTGGTTAATTTGAAATGGCTTTCCAAAGGTGTACTAACTAGTTTTGCATTCTGCATTCTAAACCTCTCCAACACCTTCTCTATGTACTCACCCCAAGACAATGTCAATTTGCGATTTTTCTTGTCTCTTGTTACTCTCATACCAAGGATTTTCTTTGCATAACCCAAATCCTTCATCGCAAATGAATTAGATAATTTATTCTTGAGCACATTTATATACTGCATATTAGACCCTGCAACAAGCATGTTATCTACATACAATAGCAAGATAATATAGATTCTATTTTCTAGCCTTTTAAAATAAACACAATGATTAGAATGACATCTAATAAAACCTTATTCTGTCATAAACCTGCCAAAATTCAAATACCACTGCCTTAGAGATTTCTTTAGGCCATACAAACTCTTCTTCAACCTACATACCAAATTATCCTTTCCTTTGACCTCATACCCCTGTGGTTGTTGCATATAAATCTCTTCCTCAAATCCCCATGGAGAAAAGTTGTTTTTACATCTAATCATTCAAGATGCAATTATTCTACTGCCACAAGACTTAAAATAGTCCTTATTGAAGTCATTTTAACAACATGAGAAAATATTTCATCAAAATATATACCTTTCTTCTGTGCAAACTGTAAGTTTTAAACCTGTGAAGTAAAGCAATGCATATAGATTCTTAAGAAAAACACAAATTAATCAATTTTTCATACACAGAGTACACAGAGATTTTATATCGGAAACCCTCAATCGGGAAAACCTTTCTTATATTCATTATATCAAATTTCACCATTCACTATACAATATATACAATGTTTTTAGGTATTTAGTAGATACCAAAACCCTAATCCCTAACACCAGGATTAATTTAGTAAACCGCTAAAATAGAAAAATTTGCAGTTGTCAAATCTGACGTGCCCACACACGGATCATCAGACGCAGTTGTCGAATCTGATGCACCCACACACGGATTGTCAGACACAGTTGTCAAATCTGATGCACCCACACACGGATTGTTAGACACAGTTGTCAAATCTGACGTGCCCACACACACACATGCAAAGAATATAACACATACCCAACACAAACCCATTTACAACAATTTCGACCTTGTACCTCTTTTTACCTCCATCTTCTTCTTTCAACTTGTAAACCTATTTATTTTTCAATTCTCTTTTTCCTGCATGAAAATAAACCAAGTCCCAAGTTTGTTTATTTACCAAGGATTCCATTTCCTCTTTCATGCCTTGCTCCCACTTATTTTTAGTGTCTACCTGCATTGCCTCTTCATAACTTTCTGGTTCACCAGAATCAATCAAAAATATATAATACAGTGAAGGAGAGTATCATTACAGGGTCTACTTAACTTGGTAGATCTTCTAACAACACTTGTAGGAGTTTGAGGTACCTGTTGCTCCAGTTGTTGTACATTTTGATTTTCTCGTACCTTTGAAATTTCTTTTTCAGTGATCTCATCAAGCACTGTGTATTCTAGTTTTTCTTTTTACTGTTTCTTTCCCTCCATGATCCAAAAAGGATCCAGAGAAGGCTAAGAATAACTCAGAACTCATAGAGGCAACTCATAACTCTTAGAATGGCTCCAACAGATAGAGAAAGGGAAAAAATTCAGAGTTCCCAAAACTCAATTAAAATGATATGATCGTGAAGAGTGTGTCACAAGATTTCTAATGATGCAAACAAATCGTCAAACAAAGTTATGATTTGAAAGATATTTGCGGTCAAAGTTGTGGTCAAACAGGGCCACATCATCATCTGTACTGCTGACTTCAACAACTGACATGGAAGGGTGATGTCATCATATGGGTTGCTGATGTCAGTATGCCACGTGGCATCACCAGAGGCTACCATGTGTCACCCACCAATGGGATTTCCAGGGGTCCATGTGGACCAATAGAAAAGTGCCACCTGGCACCCCCAGGCGATGCCACCTGGCACCACGTGTCAGTACAGAATGACAGGGAAGAAATGTCAGCATACAAGTGTACCTATTGGTGGGAACCACATGGCACAATCATCGGGGCAACACGTGGCATCCCGAAAATGCCCAATATTGGCTAGTGAACAAATTTTGTTTTAAAAGATATGGCGGG
>JZKD02S1728067.1:57827-72399 GCA_000966675.3 Picea glauca
TATATATATATATATATATATATACAAACCAATGTTTAAAAATGGACTCTGGTGGGTTCGACCTCAGAACCTCCGCCTTGCCCAATGCCTTTACAACTCCATCCATAACCAATGTGCCAAGGGTGTTACTTGGTATATCCACCCATAATTATTATTTAAAAATTACAATCCACCCAGATCCGGGTAGAGGGCGTGGACCGTACAGACTTGCGGGCATGGATTTCGAGATGAGACTGTCATAATTGCAGGTTGCAGAGGGCACAAAAACTGAGACATAAATCCTCTTGGGCCTGGGAGTGTCAAAGTCGGATCAGAGCGTGGAGATAGTCATTTTTGGGTAATTCGATGCCACAAATCTAGTGGTGATGTCTGTTTTCTTATCTGAGCATTATTTCTGCAGCTTGATTTCAGAATGAGGTATATTCATGTATTTTCCAAATTCTTTTGCTAAGTTAATGAAAGATCCTACCCATTTGAGAGTAGGACCCGGAGACGTAGTCTACCAGGGACGAACTCCATTGTCAAGTTTTTGTGTTGAGATCTGAGGCTTATGTCTCTTCATTTTTAAGTTTTCCCTTCTTTAATGGTGCACTTTAATTTATGCTCATTTAATACAATTATTTGTAAGTGACGATGAAAAGATCCTGGATCATGTTGGTATCAGAGTAGTCGTCTTTGACTTGAATTGTTGAGTGTGAATGCTTACAAGGGCCAATCATAAGTAGGGTGAAGGAACTCTTAAGACTTTCAATCCTGAAGTTGGTCATGTATCCAGAAGGAAGAAAATGGCAGAAGAAGACAAGCGTGATGAACATGATAAAAAATTTCACATGGTCTTTTATCGCATGTCATAAATGGTCGAGCGAATGTATGAAGATTATGAGAAGAGGATGAAGAAGAAAGGGAAGAAAAAGGAAGCACATGCAGATGATGATGATTCCGTAAAACAAGGGGCTAGAGGAGATCCTCCTGAGCCTCCATCTTCACCTTCGAGTTCTAGTTCTTCTTCCTCTGAGCATTCTCATCATTCTCATCATTCTAGCCATAAATCCTATTTTAAGAAACCATTATTAAAGATTGATGTAAAATTTGCTTTACCTATGTTTAATGGAGATGATAATCCTGAAAATCTAGATAATTGGATCCAACAGGTTGAAGTGTATTGTCGTGTCCAACATATTGATGAAGAGGAAGTTAAAGTGAAACTGGATTCTCTTTGGTTGGAAGGCACTGCTCTCGTATGGTGGGAGAGAAAGATTCATGACATAAGTGTTGATGAATGTACCTATGGGAGACATCCTCCAGCTTACAAACCTGTGAGATGTGGAACATAGCAGCTATGTGAGTCTTTCTCTTAGCTTACAAACCTGAAAGAAATCCTCTAAGAAGGGTATGTGGTTCCTACCTAATACAGAGCTAGGAACATAGAGATGACCTCCTCCATGATGTGAGTGAGAAGAACTCCAGATGATTATCCTGTGGAAAAGCGATCTGTTGAGTTAGGACATGCCTGTGGTTGAGCACAAGGTGAACGTGAGAAATCCCAAAAGTGTTGGGCACATCATCATATGAACAGAAATGAAGATGATGTGATGGCCTCCTCTAAGAAACATAGTTGACGAGAAGACTCCAAATGATTCTCTTTTTGGTGGCAGTGGGAAAGCATATCTGTAGAGTGGACGTGTCTCTGGATGAGCACAGGTGAACGTGTGATGACCTGGTTCATCTGTGTAATGCAGTGAATCAGAGTCATGGAATCCCTATGGATGTGCCCCTAGTGGATGAGCACTAGTGGGTGTATCAGATCCTTTTCTATATATTGTTCAAGAGTCATACCTACCTGTAAACCTAATTGTTATGAAGGGTATAGGTTGGCCCGACCGTAATATGTCTAATAATAAATGTAAGAGATAATTAATATTAATATTAATATTAATTATAATAATAATAATAATAATAATAATAATACATTTGACTTAGAGAGGTCGGCCCTATTGAGCTAATAGATGCATTTGTTGATTAGTCAAGTTTAGTATAAGTAAGAGATGATTCTCCATTGTAGAATCATATCTTTCTCATGAGTTTGGAAATTTTAGCAAACACTTCTACTTGGAAAAAGGTGCGCACCTCTCTTGGGTGCTAGGGTTTCTAGGGCTTAAGCACCATCTTGTGTGCTAAATCATTCTTGGTGGTGAAAGGTATTTCTCTTGAAGAATATAGAAAAGGATTTGGCTGGGTTTTCTTCCCTTGTTGAGAAGGGTTTCCTAGGATACTTCTTGTGTTCTTGTGCATGGCGTTTCTTCTTATGATCTTGGTTGCTGCAACATTCTTGTTTATGGTTAAGACATGATGAAATTGAAATGAACTACATGCTTAACCTAATGCAAATGAAAAATAAACATGGTATCATAGCATAGGTCTTGAAAGAACCCATCACACAAGCATCTTTCACAAGAAAAAGGAAAAACGTCATTGTTGTCATATAATAAAATTAGGGATTTTTTATTGAAGAATATTTCCAGCTTCAAAACCATCTAGAAAAGTGCGTCCTAACCCAAGGAACTCTTTGGCACCTTTAATGCACTTTTTCAGTGGGTAGATCTCCCGGAATGTGAAACCCAACTAGTTTTCACAAAGTACCAGAAGTACTAGAAAACCAGAAGTACTTGAGTACCAGAAGTACCAGAAAACCAGAAGTACCTGAGTACCAGAAGTAACAGAAAACCAGAAGTACCTGAGTACCAGAAGTACCAGAAAACCAGAAGTACCTGAGTACCAGAAGTACCAGAAAACCAGAAGTACCTGAGTACCAGAAGTACCAGAAAACTAGAGGCACCAGTCCAGAAATCCGTTGGTCAAGTTTGAGGGGGTAAAATTTGGATTTTCATAAATCTGAATGCACCAAATTACTCACCTCAACTCAACGCATCTATCCCCTGAATCAAAATTTCAAAATTTTAAGTTTGAAAAATTAGGGTTTCCTCATAAAACCGTAAGTTGCAGTTTCAGAATCAGTTGCAAAATCAATTGCAGTTGCAGTATTAGTTGAAGTATCAGATGTAGTACCAGTTGCAGTCACCCTTGAAGTCTTTAAGAGTTGGTAATTATTACCGCTGCTACCAGATGGTGCCACTACCTACAAATGCTATCGGAGGTATGTACTCACATATGTTTAAATTGTTAAGCTTTAAAATGTATTTACAGAAGAGGGGATCTCTTGCCATAGATCCAAAAGGATCTCAAGATACAACACATTCAGAAGAATAATGCAACCTAGGTTTGATTATTCTGATATGCATCTATTTGTTATGACACTATTTTGATCTAGGTTGCATGTTGAAGCTATGACCATCATACTAACCTTTGGTCAAAATTAAAGTCAAGGTATTAGATGGATTAAAGTTGAGATAATAGAGTTTATTCTCTAACCCAACCTTCTATCAAGATATCTTATTGTCCTAGTAAAAAATACAAGTTGAATAAAGCACTTGTCATCTTGAGTGAAGGAGACTTGGAAGAAAAGAAACACACACTCAATCTTGAGGACAAGAATCTAGGTTCCAGGTTTGATTAAATAAGCTAATAATATTCAAAATTACACATGACAAAGTTGATTACTACCCTTTTACAAGTAAACACTATAGTTGAGGTAGCAGTCTTTGTAAAGTATTATACTTGGTAGCATGTGAGCATATTGAAATAAATGCTTAATGTAACATATACAACTAACATCTTCTCTAGGAAAAACTTCTTGTGTTGATACTAGGTTACCATGGAGGAATGTTTGATCACAACACTAGAATAGTGTTGACCTCATTTCGTATTGTATTTATTACTTTTGATCCTTGCTTCAGACAGGTCACAAGTGATAGCTCTAAAGGAGCTACTGTGATGATTATTCGTGTTTTTGTTTTATATACTATTATCAAAAGAGTATTATTCTTTCTTGATGTTTTGTTGACCTTGTTCAGGTCACAGGTGATAACCTTGAGGAAGCCATAGTGAAGGTTGTAGAAGGCAACATATTAGATGAGATATGAAGCAGACTATGTAAATGATCATATACATTCATGTACCCAAAGAGAAGAAGTCCAAGCTAGGTCCTTTAGGAAGAAAGGATACAATGAATCTTCAAAGACATCTCTAGTAAGAGACAGATTGAGACAAGCAGAGAGGTTTTCATTGAAGAAGAGATAGTTTTTCAAAGAACTAGAGAATCTTAGATGGAGATTGACAGTGAGACAATACCTTCTCCCCATTCAACAATTCAGAGGGAGACAACCATTACTCTAGGTTATCCAGGATCTCCAGTTGATACGTTCAGAGATATTGCAGTAAGGCATAAAATGCCTACCTAGACTCACTCTACAAGAGACAGAGAAACATACAATCCTCTCAAGGCACATTCCGAGAAAGAAAAATATATTTTCGAGCTATCCTTCAGTCATGAGCCACTTCATTGATGCTGAGACTCCTTTTCCTAGAGAAGAAACAAGAGAGCCGATATGGAAATATTCCATAACAGAAGAATACCAGTATATCTTAAAGAATTATGCATAAGATATTATTCAGGGACCATAAAGGGAAGTCTGTGGTAACTTCCAAGTAGATCTATAAGATCATACATGCAGTTGATGGAAGTGCTGAGAAATACAAAACAAGATTTATAGCCAGAGGTTTCTCATAAACATAGGGAGTTGTCTATGATGAGACACTTGAACCCGTGAACCCGATAACCTTCCATCCATACTACCATCCATGAGTTGGAAACTATAGAAGAAAGATAGATTCTTGATGAGTTTCAACAAGAGTATTTCTGATCCAAACCTATATAGTGTTGGTGACGAGAACCTGATTCTGATGAATTATTTAGAAAGCGTTGTTGTTGGATACAAGTAATCCTTGACTTCTGAAATCGATATGAAGAATTCGAGTATGATGCACTACTTCTTGGGACAAGAAGTATGACAGAGGACTGATAAGATTTTCCTGAATCAAGGAAAATATATAGTGAAAATATTAAACAAGTTCAGTATGACAGAATGAAAAATCCACCGTGAGGGATTTAAAGAAGAATATTGTTGATGATTCAGATGAGACTAATCCATAGTTGATTGAATCACTGATGTATCTGGTTAACACTAGACTTGATTCATGTAATGCAGTGAATGTGCTTAGTCATTTCATGATTCAACCAAGATAGACAACAACAAAACATGTATTGAGAAATATTCGAGGCATAGTTGGATATGACCTAAGATATGCCTCCAGTGAGAACTTAAAGTTACAGGATATGCCGATTCATATTGAGCAGAAAGTACAGTGAATTGAAAGAACATATCTGATTGTTGTTCTACCGTGAAGTCTTCCAGGGTTTCCTGACTCAGCAGAAAACAAAACTATGTGGCCTTGAGTGCACCAAAGACAAAGTATATATATGATCCGGATTTTATGAGCATAATGAAATGAATACAGATTATTAATAGGTTCTTAACACAAAATAACAGAGATATAGTAAAACTGGTTTTCTATTCAATAACAAAATAAGCTGAAAACTGTAAAATGCAGCGGAAACAAGCTTGTTGGAATGGTGGCAGCTTATCTCTGAGAAGAGATGTGACGGCTGTGCTCATTCACAAGAAGATGGTTACAATGAGGCTTTGAATGAATTTTTACTATAAGAAATAATTCCAAAAATCCTAGACATCCAAAAACCTAACCCTAGGAGATGAAGTGCCAAAAGTCATGTGGGCCTCGTTTGGGTAAGTTAGTACATCAACTTCCTGGGGTCGTAACTTTTGCATACGATCTCTGTTTTAGGCATGTGATAGCCCATTGGAAAGGTATCATCGAGGATATTCATTTTTGGGGCTCAATATTTTCTTCGGCTATCATTGAGGAGCTCGATCCTGAAAAGCCTTCATTTAGGCCCTCAAAATGGCCCCGAAAGTTAAAACTCCTAAAAATAGTAAATTACCAAAATTGTCAGAAAACTGTTTTGAGCCAGTTGGAAAAGGTGGGTGGCCACTGATATCCATATGGATCAATCCTCCCTTCTTAGGAAGCAATGGTCTCCATTTCATTGAGTTCCCCCATCAAATGAGGAAATTTCTACTGAATTTGGCCCCGGGTGAGCCACTTGCCTTAGTGCAGGAGCTGCCCTGCTTTGCTGACTCGATAAAGATGGATCCTTTGTTGTTGAGTGCCCTTGATCTGTGTGTCCACAATATGATCATTGGATGCCTTTTTTATGCAGTCGGGGTTGATATCTGTTGGTGTTAGCTGTTCGGCTACGTCTAAGGTGTCCAATAATGGTGGGAAATAAGGCCAAAGGAGGTCCATGTTGAACATTGGGTGCAAGCCAAGGAAAGGAGGAATGTTGAGCTCAAAAGCATTATCCCCCACAACCTTGGTGATGGTGTACGACCCATAACAGAGTGGGAAAAGCTTCCAATGGGGTCTTGTAAGGCATTTTTTCTGCAAATGCAACCAAACTTTGTCTCCCACCTGAAACTTATGTGGCACCTGATGTTGATCATGGCATTGCTTGTACTTTTCATTGGACTTCTGTAGGATATCATGAACCTATTGGCGGATGTGTTGGATCCTCTCAATGAATCGGGTGGATTTGTTAGCCTCAGTTGGAGCAGGAGAGGAGTCAACCGAGGTGACCGCAAGGGGAAGTGCAACATCTATGGGACCCAATGGTTGGAATTCCAACCCCACCTGAAAGGGGCTGTGGCCGGTTGAGCTATGCAGGGCTCGATTGTAGCTATGATAGACATATAAAAGACTCTCATCCCATGTGTGAGGGTGCTTGGAATTATACATGCACATAATATGCACGATCATTCGATTTACGACCTTGGTTTGGCCATCTGTCTGGGGGTGGAAGGTTGTGAATTTGGTGAGCTTGGTGTCCAGTAGTGATTAGAGGCTCGACCAGAATGTGCTGAGAAATCGACTATCCCGATCTGAGACAATGGTTTGTGGGATTCCAAAATGTACCCAGACTTGTTCAAAGAAGAGATTAGCAGTGGTTTCGACTGTGATGCTCTTCTTGTAGGCAACCAAAATGGCCATCTTAGAAAAATGATCAACAACCACAAAAACATAGTCATTTCCCCGCTTGGTGGACGGGAGGCCCGACATGTAGTCCATTGAGATGGACTCCCATGGCCTGTTAGGAGTAGGAAGAGGGACATACATGCCCTGTTTCTTAGTGGTCAATTTGGAAATAGCGTAGGTAGTGCAAGACATGATATAATTGTTGACCTCCTGTCGAAGTTTCAGCCAGTAGAAATGTTTTTGTAGCATCGCCACTATATTTTCGACGCCGAAGTGTCCTGCCACCTGACTGTAGTGGGATTCCCATATAAGCTTCCCTCGCTCACTTGATGGAACACAGATATGGCCCAGATGACACAACAACCCATCCTGAATATGGAAATTATCGACAACTGCCTTTGCACCCAACATTTGGTAGGTGGTGGAGAAGTCCGGGTCTGTCTCATAGAGTTGGGGCCATGCAGAGGTCTCATGGCCACAAGAGTCTAGCATTGTGGTGAGTGTCGCGACTGGTGGTCTGCTGAGGCAATCAACAATGCGATTGGTGCTTCCTATTTTGTACTTGATGTTGAGGTGGAATTGCTGCAAGTATGTGGACCACTTTTGATGGCGATCATTCTGCAATTTTCCTTGTGTCTGCATGAACTGCAATGGATTATGGTTAGTGTGGATGACTGTCTCCTTCCCAAGAATGTAATGTCTCCATTGGTGGCAGGATTTCACAATGGAGTACATTTCTTTGTTGTAAATAGGGTACTTACAGACAACATCTCATAGTGTCTCACTATGATAGGCCACAGGGTGGCCGTACTAAGTGAGAACGACACCCACAACATAGTTTGAAGCATCTGTCTCAATCTCAAAGGGCTGTTGTAGGTCTGGTAGTGAAAGTAATGGGGCTGAGCACAAGCATTGCTTCAAATCATCGAATGATTGTTGTTGGGACTGGCCCCATGCAAATTTCGCCTTACCACCACCCCTGGTTATTTGGCTGAGGGCCCATGCAATATGGGAGAATCCCAACATGAACCTGCAGTAGAAATTGACAAGGCCCAAGAAGCTCTGAAGCTCAGTGAGTATGGTTTGGGCTGGCCAGTCACAGATGACTTGGATCTTGGATGGATCCACATGTACACCATGTTGATCAATGATGTAGCCCAGGTAATGGAACCTGTCCATGCCGAAGGAGCATTTTTCCAAGTTGGCATATAGCTTGTGTTGTTGCAGGGTGTGCAGAACCTGTTGAATATGCTGCAAGTGTTCGGCCCAAGTCTTGTTGTAAATGAGAATGTCATGTAGATACACCAGTACAAAAGTATTGGTGAGTGGTCGCAGGATATCGTCCATCATCCTCATGAAAGTGGCTGGAGCATTTTTCAAACCAAAGGGCATGACCAACCATTCAAAAAGGCCTTCCTTTGACTTGAAGGCAGTCTTCTATACATCTGTCTATTCTATCGAGACTTGGTGGTAGCCAGACTTCAGATCAATCCTACTGAAGTATTTGGCCCCTATGATTTGATCAAGGAGGTTGTCGATTCGGGGAATCGGGTACCAGTTTCTGACTGTGATTTTATTCAGAGCTCGATAATCAATGTAGAGTCACCACGTTCCATATTTCTTCTCTACCAGCACTATTGGGATCCTGCAAGGTGATGAGTTGGGATGGATGTGCCCCTTGTGGAGAAGTTCTTGGATCTGTCGCTTGATCTCCTCATTCTCTAACAAAGAGAAACAATAGACTGGCCCATTGGGCAGTGGTGTGTTTGGGGTTAGATCTATGGGGTGCTTGACCTGGCAGTGCAGTGGTACCCCTGTAGGTGAGGAGAAGATATCTGAGTATTCGTCCACTACCTTATCTACTTGTTTCTGCTGTGTGGAGAGGTTGGTCATAGAGACCCTGGATGAGAGTGAATCACGAAGAAGACAAACTTTCCCATCTGAGAGATGACCTTCCTGCATTTCTTAGCAGAGATCAAGGAAATAACACTAGGTGGGACTATCTCGGGTATCCTGTACAATTTCCTGTTCAAAGTAATAATAACACTACGAGGCCTAGACTCATATATAGCATGATGTTTCCATACATAAGGTTGGCCCAAAATAACATCACAAACTTCAAGAGGAGCAACATCACACAATACCTCGTCTTTGAAGGGTTTGATGTCGTACGACAATCGACACTGTTGGTTGACGTGAATATCGCTTCCTTGGCGGAGCCATCCAATGGTGTAGGGTTGTGGGTGCGGCATTGTTGGCAGGGCCAACCACTTGATGACCTCTGCTGAGATGAGGTTCTTCTGGCTACCACTATCAACAATGAAGTGCAATGGGGTGCCTTTTACCCACATCTGTGAATGGAAGAGGTGCTCTCCTTCTTCTGGCTCATCTGGTTCACCAGGCTGGAGCTTGGTGGTAGCAACGGTGGAACTGGGTTCCACGTCAATGATCCATATTCCCCTTTCTGGTTCTAGATCAAATTCAGAATCCACATATGATTCAGAGGCTTTCACTTCGGCCACTAGTGACTTCTTTGAGCGGTAGTCAGTAGTGTTATGCCAAGTGCTCTTATGGAAGTCACACCACTTCCCAGTATCTTTCTTTGTCTTTTCGGTGTCCTTCTTTGCTTGCGGCTTGGATTGTTTGTTTTGATACTATCCATATTTACTCTGTCCTTTGTTCTATGGGTTGGGGATTCCCTTTCCTGGCTTTTGTTGTGATGGGTTCCTAGGCCCAAATTGTCGTGTCTTTTGTTTGAGCTTCTGCTCGATTTTGACGGCATATCGGTAGGCTGCGCCCAAGGATGAGATGTCTAGAAATTCCATTTCAGTATGGATGTATCTATGCATAGCACCATGATACTTGAGCACCAAATGTCATCCGAATATTTGATACCCAGCTTGGTGTGCAAGGTATGGAAGATATTTGTGAAATCTGGGACTGCTTGGTCTCTTTCTTGCCGCAGTGTGGTCCATTTAGTATACAGGTTGTCATAACTTCTGATAGGGTAGTATTGTTCCTTAATAGCATCCTTGAAGGATTCCTAAATGGTCATGACTGAAAATAATGAGGGTTCCTCTGTTTCCTTTTTCTCACAGAAATTTTCCCACCAATCTTTGACATGGGGAACAGCTTTGCGGAGTGCAAAAGTAATCTTTTCTCTATTCAAAAAGTTAAGGATAGAAAAATACCCTTCTAGTAGATTCAACCATATGTCTACAACATCTACGTATATCTAACCTTCAAATATATGAATATTGAAGTTTATTTGTACCTTGAAGGGGGCGACGCCTCTGCTCGAAGAAGATGCGTCACCTGTTGGTAGTCGCCGAAGGATTTGCGTGAAACTATCCATCATCTCATTCCTCTATTGCATGAGGGATTCCTCAATAAAAATTTTGTAAGGATCTCATGTCCTGTCATATTTCTTTTCTCCTACCATGAGAGGTTGCTTGGGTGTACGAGTGATTTTGTCCTCAAGAGAAACAAGCTCGAGACCCAACTCTTTGTACTCCGACCTCGTTGGGGACATGCATTAAGATGACAAGGAGCAGATCGCTCTGATACCACTTATCCAAATTTTATGAGCATAATGAAATGAAAACAGATTATTAACAGGTGCTTAACACAAAACAACAGAGATACAATAAAACTGGTTTTCTATTCAATAACAAAAGAAGCTGAAAACTGTAAAATGCAGTGGAAACAAGCTTGCTGGAATGGTGGCGGCTTATCTCTGAGAAGAGATGTGACGGATGCACTCATTCACAAGAAGATGGTTACAATGAGGCTCTGAAGGCCTTTTTACAATAAGAAATAATTCCCAAAATCCTATACATCCAAAAACCTAACACCAGGAGATTAAGCGCCAAAAGTCATGTGGGCCCTGTTTGGGTAAGTTAGTACATCAACTTTCCGGGGTCGTAACTTTTGCATACGATCTCCGTTTTAGGCGTGTGATAGCTCATTGGAAAGGTATCATCGAGGATATTTATTTTGGGGGATTAATTATGAATTAATATATAATTGAGGAGCTCGATCCCGAAAATCCTTCATTTAGGCCCTCAAAATGGCCCCGGAAGTTAAAACTGCTAAAAATAGTAAATTGCCAAAATTGTCAGAAAGTTGTTTTAAGCCAGTTGGAAAAGGTGGGTGGCCACCGATATCCATCTGGATCAATATAGCAGTAAGTGTGTGAAGCAATGTGGCTTCACAAACTTTTGACATATTTACTTGACCATGAGATGGATCCTATGATGATGACAAAGAGCCATATATAAATCTCCTTAAGGAACCCAACGTTTCCTAATGGATTGACACACAGTGAGATAAAATATTCTTATGTCAGAGATATGATGCAAAAGAAAATTGTATACTTGCAGTACCTTTCTACACCTGAGCAGACTGCAAACATTTACACCAAAAAGACTTGGTGAAGAACGCCTTCCGAGTTAAGATGGAGTGTTGATGACTCTAGCCAACAACAAAATTCAGAGTACATCTATATGAGACTTGGCTCGATGAAGAATGCCTCCCTAGCCGAGAGGGAGTGTTGATGAATGCAACTATGGGAGACATCCTCCAACTTACAAACCTATGAGATGTGGAACATAACAGCTATGTGATTCTTTCTCTCAACTTACAAACCTGAGAGAAAGCCCCTAAGAAGGGTATGTGGTTCCTACCTGAGACAGATCTAGGAACATAGAGATGACCTCCTCCATGATGTGGGTGAGAAGAACTCCAGATGATTATACGGTGGAAAAGTGATCTATTGAGTTAGGACGCGCCTGTGGCTGAGCACAAGGTGAACATGAGAAATCCCAAAAGTGTTGGGCACATCATCATGTGAACATAAATGAAGATGATGTGATGGCCTCCTCTAAGAAACAGAGGTGACGAGAAGACTCCAGATGATTCTCCTGTCGGTGGCAGTGGGAAAGCAGATCTATAGAGTGGATGTGCTTATGGATGAGTATAGGTGAACGTGTGAAGACCTGGTTCATCTGTGTAATGCAGTGAATCAGAGTCATGGCATCCCTATGGATATGCCTCTAGTGGATGAGCATTAGTGGGTGTATCAGATCCTTTGCTATATATTTTTCAAGAGTCAGACCTACCTGTAACCCTAGTTGTTATGAAGGGTATAGGTCGGCCCTACCTTAATATGTCTAATAATCAATGTAAGAGATAATTATTATTATTATTAATATTAATATTAATTATAATAATAATAATAATACATTTGACTTAGAGAGGTCGACCCTATTGAGCCAATAGACACCTTTGTTGATTAGTCAAGTTTAGTATAAGTAAGAGATGATTCTCCATTGTAGAATCATATCTTTCTCATGAGTTTGGAAATTTCAGCAAACACTTCTACTGGGCAAAAGGTGTGCACCTCTCTTGGGTGCTAGGGTTTCTAGGGATTAAGCACCCTCTTGTGTGCTAATTCATTCTTGATGGTGAAAGGTATTTCTATTGAAGAATATAAAAAAGGATTTGGCTAGGTTTTCTTCCCTTGTTGATAAGGGTTTCCCATGATACTTCTTGTGTTCTTGTGCACAGTGTTTCTTCTTGTGATCTTGGTTGCTGCAACATTCTTGTTTATGGTTAAGACATGATGAAATTGAAATGAACTACATGTTTAACCTAATGCTTATGAAAAATCAACAATAAGCATGTGTGGTAAGATTCTTTCCTCATTGTAGGAATTTAAATCAATGATAAGGAATAAATTTTATCCATTAGGATATTTACATAAAACAATTATGGAATGGAAAACTTAAAGGCAAAGTAAAGGACAAATTGTACAAATTTTCACAGAAGAATTTAGGAAGAAAGCTCTTGCATTGAACATTCCTTTGGATTCTTATAAGACTTTAATGAAGTATATCGGTGCACTTCACATTTATTTTCAACATACTTTGCTCTTATTTAACCCCATTAGTCTTGAAAAAGTTTGTGTGCAAGATACTCACCTTGAGAACGGGGGGAAACATGTTCAAGAAGATCCCACAAAGAAACCTTCCAATTTCCCACAAAAGACTTTTAAGACGTTTAAAAGGAAGGACAAGAAGACCACTCCAATGACGAGAGGAGGAAAACCATATTGCACTCATTGCAAGAAGAGTGGTCACAATGAAGAACATTGTTGGAAACTGCATCCGGAAAAGAAACCGAAACAGTTTGGTGGAAAGGGGAAGACAAAGACTGTTGCTACAATACAACACGATCTTGGTTCTAATTCAGGAGATGAAGGAAAGATCACAATAGTTGGAGTACAAGGTAAAGATTCTCTTAATGCTAGTTCTAGTTCCAATGATGAATCTCATGTTGATAAATGAAAGAGAAATGATTTATTTCACATAAGAGTTGTATCTAAACATACTAAGATAGATACATTATTTGATCTAGGTTCCCAAGTAAACTTAATATCTGAAGCACTTGTCAAGAAAATGGGCCTTGAAACGAAACCACATCCGAAACCTTATCCTCTTGGTTGGGTATGTGACAAAGCAAAACTTAATGTCACCAACCAATGTAGGATCAGATTTGCTATTGCTTCAAAATTGATTGATGAAGTGGATTTGGATGTTGTACCACTTGATATATGTGGCATAGTGTTGGGAAGTCCTTATCTTTATGATAGAAAAGCAATCTTCTTTCATCATGAGAATAAATACTACCTTACTAAAGGGGGAGCAGAATATATTGTTAGAGCTCACAACATGAGGGTAAATACAACACTTGTTAGTGCAGGTCAAATGAAAAGACTTATAAACACTAATAAGAGATATGTACTCATGGTCGTTAGAGAGAAATATGTCGGGACATATAATGCTTTCCAAGGGTGTGATCCATCTCATAAAAAGGAATTAATTGGTATTGTTTCTAAGTATGATGATATTTTTCAGGAACCAGATGGATTACTTCCTAAGAGGGAAATCCAACATGAGATACATCTTCAACAGGATTCTCCTCTTCCTAATATGGGCATGTACAGGATGTCAGTTGTGGAGATGACAAAGATCAAGAAGTAGGTACATGGCTTATTGGATCAAGGGGTTATCAGGCCCGATTCATCTCCTTGTGGTTCTTCGATTGTGACGGTGCCAAATCAATATGGCACATGGCGAATGTGTGTCGATTAGAGGGCCTTAAATAAAATCATGGTGAAAAATCGATACCCTCTTATTCACATAGATTATTTACTTGATCAATTGAAGAATGTTGTCTATTTCACTAAGTTGGATTTGCACAATGGATATCATCAAATCAGAGTCACAGAACATGATGCATTTAAAACTGCCTTTAAAACCAAACATAGATTGTTTGAGTGGTTGGCTATGCCATTTGGGCTTTGTAATGCTATGACAACTTTCATGCGTGTGATGAATGATGTATTCATGCCTTTCATAGATGAGTTTGTGATTGTATATTTAGACGACATTATTGTTTTTAGCGGGACTTGGAATGAGCATGTGAGGCATGTAAAGCAAGT
>JZKD02S1728078.1:0-40823 GCA_000966675.3 Picea glauca
TCTTTCATTGCTATGCTTTCATGATTGTCATTTGATTATTGTTATGTAATTCAAGATAGCTTTATTGTGTGAGCTCACATATGTTATTTGTCGTTAACTCTTCACATGTTGTATTACTTTTTTCTGTATGCAATTTCCTTCTTTCCTAGATTAATGTTTCCTGCTTTCTTAAATTAGTTTGATTTCAACAACATAGATTAGATCATATTAGTTCTACTTCAGTCCTGCACAAACAGTGCACGTGCTTCATCAGTTTATGTACCCCGGGTTGACAAGTAAATAGTTGGGCAACTGTACTGCAATGTTATTATAACGACATATATTTTGCCTAACAGTATGGTCCTGAGGATGCAACATGGGTGCATGAGGATGCTATGCGGGAAGAATACCTGCATCTTTTTTAAGATTTTGAAAATCTTGTTGATGCTATGTAAATAGGTTGCACCGAGGACAGTGAAAAAATAAGGGGAGGGGATTGTAATATCCCCAAGGACGAGCCCCATTGTATTTATGAATTGTAGCTTGTTTTGTAGGTTGGTGATCCAATCAATTATAAGATGATAGGATTATGTGTTTATTAGGATGGAGAGCCTAGGTGTTAAAGGCCAGGAGCCTGTTTGGTACATGTAAATATTTGTATTATTAATATAAAAACATCACTGTGTGTAGACTAACCATGAAGAAATAGTATGGGGGAATAAGCTCCACTAGGATAGGTAAGGGAGAGGGGGATGAGATTATGGAAATAAGGACTAAGCTTAAGAGATTAAGTCCAAGAATAATTTATTATTATTCTAAATGTTGATAGAAGGATATGATTATATCCTAAGTTCCTTTGGGAAGAGGGAATGACTTCCAAATGGAAAGGGACATGCTTCATGAGAGAAATGTGTCATCTCAGGCACATGTAGTTTTAAGGGGGACTCACATAGGTGGGGGGGACACACAGTTGGCTCTCACACTCTCACCATTCTCGCCATTCTATGACCAGTTGATCACCTTTATTATGAAAAGTTCACGCATGTACCGAAAAAGCAGGCAACCAACCATTCTATCATTGTTGAACCCATGGCCATCATGAACCTCTGTAACTTGCGTGCAATGGTATTTTTCTGAAACATACTATGTCTTACCTGAGTTTTGTTGTTTCCTTCATCCTTACCCGGTTGTCTTAGGAGCTAGATAGAATAAATAGTTTGTCAGGACTGTGGTTTGAAAAGGCGGGTTGATATGCCCATAGATTGAATAGACAAGTTGTCAGGCATGTGAGAAACTCTCTCCAGGTGAGAGAGTGTTCTAAGGAAGTGAATTATCTTGGAGGGAGTCCAGTAACAACTATAGATCTCTAAGAGTTTATTTCTAGCCTGTTGATGAAGCCCCGAAAGGGAGGTGGAGCAGTCAATGAACTGTGTGACAATGAAGGTGTATACTCCTGGGTTGGGACAGACATGTGGAGAATGAGAGTCTGTGAGCAGTGGGTGTAAGTGGCTCATGAGAGAATCCTTCCTGTAGAATTATGCGAAATTCTTTTTATCCTTTACAAGCCTAGGAATCCATTGCCCGATGGAGTTTAGTCCCAACTTGGGGGTGACCTTCTACTGAGAGTGATGAGCAGTGTGGTCTAAGGCTGGGAGGCTTATGGAAGGTCTGCACACAGTCGGTGGAATTCAAAATCCAAAGATAAGTATCAATTCTGTGTTTAATGATGTCTATTGTGCATGTATGTGATTCTTACAATGTTATCATGTGCTTTTATTGCATGTATAATTTACGATCAATTTCACATGAGTTAGTATGGTATTAGTATGTTTTATTTCCTTTTATTTCATTAGAAATGCATGTAATATATACGTACTCCAGGATGAACAATTAACCTGCTATCATATCTTAGCAGACTGTTAGTGGTGCTACATGGCTCGACCTTGGTGGTCAGAGCTGCCACAAAATGGTACTTCAGTGAAATTACGCAGTGACATTTCCCGACAGAGGTGGATGTCTGGGGACGTTACAAATTGGTACCAGAGTAGAAGAATGTTTCCTGTGTGACATTTCCCTTCCTTTTGGTGGTTTGGGACGTTACAAAAAAATTTCCAAATTCATCGTGAGGCTCTATAGGCAGCCTTATAGCTATAGGAAAACTAGTACAAGAACATAAATCCAACTATGGAAGAGTTGAAGAAATATCTGAAGAACTTAACATTATAGTTAAATCAGAACAAAGGAAAGGAGAAAAGAGAAGATGTATGGTGTATAATGTGCAGGACATAAGGTCATCACAAGAACGAGTGTCCATTATATTCACAGTATATTGGAGTAGGCATGCCAAAGCCTTTTCCTTCAGGAGGACCATGGTGTGATATTTTCAAAACACATGGGAATGATCCCTATGATTTCCCCCTAATGTAGAAATACTAGATAGTTCTGAAGAGTACATTTTGTAACTTTTGTAAATCAGTAAGAAACGAAGACAAGGACTATATAACCTTGCAAATGATGAAAGAAAGGATTGTAGATACATATAGGGTGTAGTATTAACATGTAACAGGAAAATCTACGTAGTAGCCACAATATAACACTGTGCAACAACCACAGTACAATCCCTTATAGAAATTTGCAGCACAACCACATTATAATGTGCAACAGTTTCAAGCGAAACAATAGTATAACCTTGCACAACAGTGTGCAACACCACAATACTACAATAACCCGCAGTCACATTATAATGAAGGACCTCAGTATAACAAACTACATGAATATAATCAAGGAAACATGGGAGGATTCAGAGGAGAAGGTCATGGGATATGAGGATTTGGAGGAGGTCAAGGACTAGTAGTGTGTCATAACTGCTAGAAACCAGGGCACTATGCAAGAGACTACCCACAACCACCTGCGACATGTATGTATTGTTGCACATCAGACCATGAAACATAGGATTGTTCAACACTGTTGATAAAAATACAAGAAAAGAGGAACCAAACTAAATATAACATACAGTGGATAAGAGTGGAACATAGAGAAGAATACAGGACAAAGATTAACATAGTGATGAAAACCCCACCCCATTCTCCTCTCCTTTAAGGCTGCATGACCTCCCGGTATAGGATCGTTCAAGTCACTGAGCTGAATGGTTCGTCGGGCTCCAAATGGAACCAAGTTAACTTGACACAGGCCCTTCCACCTTCTTGATGCAGGTTGTGTGGCACCTATAGACCCTCTCCTTAGCGCTTTTGTAATCTCAACACCAAAATACACTAGCTCTCCATGCTAGAATCCCTCTTTGATATGACCACGGACGACAACTATGGGCTAGCTCTCTCTGTGACCTCGTGCTTCAGGACTTTTGCGAAATGATTTCTCCCTTTTCCGCGATTCCCAAATCGGTGAATTCTCCAGGACCAAATCTATGGTCAATGTTATCCTTGCGATCGATGGTTGAGATCGAATCACAAGTTCGGAATTCATGAGTCCTCTCTTCTCTCAACTCTACTTCTCCCAGTTTACGAATCAACGAAGCGTTGATCTCTCGCCACATGTCCTTTATCAATGGACAACTAGGATTTTTTTTGTCTCCCATCTCTTTAGGTATTCTCTCCTTGATTTTTCTCCAAAGGATTCTTCCTCCGAAATACATGGATATCCATCATGCATCATCCTGGATCCAACAGTCTAGACTCACTCTGCACTTCAACTTTCACGAAGTTTGAATTTCTATACTTGCAAATCTTCTAAAGTCTGAATCCTTAAACTCTCGGATCTACTTCCACCTATCTACCTATAAAATGGATGAATTTGTGGCCTTTTGGACTTCGGCAAGTCCTCGACTACTTTTCACACTTAGCGCAAATTTCTCCTTTGAGACTTAGGCTATTCTTGAGCCTCTTCTGCACCCCTTGCAGAGTTCTGCATAGACTCTTCTACGACTTTGGTCAGCTTGAAAACCTTCAAGTTTCTTCATTCCTTTACTTCCTTTAGTGAACGTTCTCCTCTTTCCCTCCCGATAGCTTATGCTCTTCCTCCCTAAGATTTTAAGATGGACTACAGTCTCCTTGGTGCACTCCTTGCACTTGAATCAGTTCTTTGACGACTTCTCCCTTAGCCTACCTGAGCATCTTAAGGCATCTCCTTTCCTTTGTTGATGCACTCTTGCAAATCATTCCTTCCTCAGAGTGTTCAACAAACCTGGGATTCTCTTAAGGATTCCAACACTTCCAATCATGTTTCTCTTGTATGCTCTTGTACTTTCTCTATTCCCTCCTGGAAAATCATTTCAGAGTGTTCAGTAACTCTGGACTGTGTCTCCTCCTCCACATTGTTTCTTTCCAAGGTACTTAACCACCTTGAAATTTCCTTGAGTCTGTGAATTAGTCTGGTATGCCCTCCTGGAAATTTATCTTCTGACTCCACTGAGTTTAGAGACACACTCCTTGCATCGTCTCACATATTTTCCACCCTTTGTTGCGCACTCCTTGCACTTAGCCTAGAGAACCATACCTAATCTGACACACTAACAGATAGAAAACTATATCGCTATCCCTGTAGACATTTTCTAATATTCATCTACAACTCAAATGCATACAAATGACATTCATAACACAACATCCATTACACATAAATTGATGACAGAAAAATATGTCATTTTCTATTAATGGAAAAATATCAGATTACAACTTATTTTCTTCAATCTCTCATTTCAGTTGACATTCACTCTTTTACTTTTCTTCAATCTTTACAATTTTTATTTGAGTCTGGATTGCAACTGAGTCTCAGCTCTCATCAACCTCCCTAACTTGGCTTACTATGGTTTTTAATCAAATTTCAACAACATACAACTACTCTACTTGGCAACAATACAAAGATTTATACAAGAGGGGCTCGACGGGCTTCCCTCCAAGATAAACTAGTGGTGTCAAATCACCATTGAAAACACCTATCTAATGGAAAAATTACAATTATGGAAATCTTCTCCAAATCGGATGCATATCCCTCCTACCGTGAACCACTTAATGGTGACCTTATCTCTAGCTTGTGCGAAAGCACAACTTGTTTCTTCCAACTTGTCATCATTGAATGCCTCGATTACGCTTTTGATTCTTGAGTCAAAATGAGAGGGCGGTGACTCTCCCTTCCTTGAATGTGCACCATGTGTGTTAATCGACCGAAACGTGCTGAGGTGGAGAGATGCTCCTGCATCATACTCCATGACAACAAAAATCATAAGCTCCTTCTCATGAGCTACCCAGCTCGGTTGAAATCCTCCTGGATCCCAAACTTTCTCCTGGAGCTATCTTTCTTCTCCTCTACTCTGCTGCTACTACATCATCCCTACTTCTCGTGCAGTTTTCCTTCTGTCCAGCTTCTCTTTGTTGACCGCTCCTTCTGCTGACCCCAACATCAACTTCCTTATTTCGTTAATCACCTCGTCCAACTGCTCCATTGGCTAGCTCTTCTTTTGCAGACTAGCTTGCTACACTTCTTCCTTATCAATGGGTAAATCACTTTGGTCTCCAAATTTATCTCCTTCATCTATTATGGCCTTAGTTTTCAACTCCATTGTAGCCTCCACTTCTGCAGACTTCTCATCACTAGGCTTCTGCTCAACTATTTATTTTGATAGATTGACCCATGTCAGTTCTTTGGATGGTCCCCTTCCAGCTTCCTCCAGCTACAACTCATGTTGGTGTGTCTTCTCTGGCATGGCTATATTATGGAAACCACTTTCTGGTTCCAGACTGTCTAACCAATCCTCTAGCGCCTTTAACTCCATTTCCCACTGAATGAGTAATCCAACTGGGTGTTCACCTTCTGTTGGGACAGACTTCAATATCTATTCATCCTCCATGAAAGTCTCAGCTTGCTATCCTTCTGTTGCATTTGCAACATATGTGCTAGCCTCTCCTCAGCCCCTTGGTAGGAATATATTGAATCCTCCAATGATTAGAATGGTCCTCTGATCCTTCTCCATTGTGATGAAAGTTTCCAACTTGTCATCATATTCATTCTCGCAGATTGCAGTTNATTAAGTCCAAGAATAATTTATTATTATTCTAAATGTTGATAGAAGGATATGATTATATCCTAAGTTCCTTTGGGAAGAGGGAATGACTTCCAAATGGAAAGGGACATGCTTCATGAGAGAAATGTGTCATCTCAGGCACATGTAGTTTTAAGGGGGACTCACATAGGTGGGGGGGACACACAGTTGGCTCTCACACTCTCACCATTCTCGCCATTCTATGACCAGTTGATCACCTTTATTATGAAAAGTTCACGCATGTACCGAAAAAGCAGGCAACCAACCATTCTATCATTGTTGAACCCATGGCCATCATGAACCTCTGTAACTTGCGTGCAATGGTATTTTTCTGAAACATACTATGTCTTACCTGAGTTTTGTTGTTTCCTTCATCCTTACCCGGTTGTCTTAGGAGCTAGATAGAATAAATAGTTTGTCAGGACTGTGGTTTGAAAAGGCGGGTTGATATGCCCATAGATTGAATAGACAAGTTGTCAGGCATGTGAGAAACTCTCTCCAGGTGAGAGAGTGTTCTAAGGAAGTGAATTATCTTGGAGGGAGTCCAGTAACAACTATAGATCTCTAAGAGTTTATTTCTAGCCTGTTGATGAAGCCCCGAAAGGGAGGTGGAGCAGTCAATGAACTGTGTGACAATGAAGGTGTATACTCCTGGGTTGGGACAGACATGTGGAGAATGAGAGTCTGTGAGCAGTGGGTGTAAGTGGCTCATGAGAGAATCCTTCCTGTAGAATTATGCGAAATTCTTTTTATCCTTTACAAGCCTAGGAATCCATTGCCCGATGGAGTTTAGTCCCAACTTGGGGGTGACCTTCTACTGAGAGTGATGAGCAGTGTGGTCTAAGGCTGGGAGGCTTATGGAAGGTCTGCACACAGTCGGTGGAATTCAAAATCCAAAGATAAGTATCAATTCTGTGTTTAATGATGTCTATTGTGCATGTATGTGATTCTTACAATGTTATCATGTGCTTTTATTGCATGTATAATTTACGATCAATTTCACATGAGTTAGTATGGTATTAGTATGTTTTATTTCCTTTTATTTCATTAGAAATGCATGTAATATATACGTACTCCAGGATGAACAATTAACCTGCTATCATATCTTAGCAGACTGTTAGTGGTGCTACATGGCTCGACCTTGGTGGTCAGAGCTGCCACAAAATGGTACTTCAGTGAAATTACGCAGTGACATTTCCCGACAGAGGTGGATGTCTGGGGACGTTACAAATTGGTACCAGAGTAGAAGAATGTTTCCTGTGTGACATTTCCCTTCCTTTTGGTGGTTTGGGACGTTACAAAAAAATTTCCAAATTCATCGTGAGGCTCTATAGGCAGCCTTATAGCTATAGGAAAACTAGTACAAGAACATAAATCCAACTATGGAAGAGTTGAAGAAATATCTGAAGAACTTAACATTATAGTTAAATCAGAACAAAGGAAAGGAGAAAAGAGAAGATGTATGGTGTATAATGTGCAGGACATAAGGTCATCACAAGAACGAGTGTCCATTATATTCACAGTATATTGGAGTAGGCATGCCAAAGCCTTTTCCTTCAGGAGGACCATGGTGTGATATTTTCAAAACACATGGGAATGATCCCTATGATTTCCCCCTAATGTAGAAATACTAGATAGTTTTGAAGAGTACATTTTGTAACTTTTGTAAATTAGTAGGACACGAAGACAAGCACTATATAACCTTGCAGATGATGAAAGAAAGGATTGTAGATACATATAGGGTGTAGTATTAACATGTAACAGGACAATCTACATAGTAGCCACAATATAACACTGTGCAACAACCATAGTACAATCCCTTATAGAAATTTGTAGCACAACCACATTATAATGTGCAACAGTTTCAAGGGAAACAATAGTATAACCTTGCACAACAGTGTGCAACACCACAATACTACAATAACCTGCAGTCACATTATAATGAAGGACCTCAGTATAACAAACTACATGAAGATAATCAAGGAAACATGGGAGGATTCAGAGGAGAAGGTCATGGGATATGAGGATTTGGAGGAGGTCAAGGACCAGTAGTGTTTCATAACTGCCAGAAACCAGGGCACTATGCAAGAGACTACCCACAACCACCTGCGACATGTATGTATTGTTGCACAACAGACCATGAAACATAGGATTGTTCAACACTATTGATAAAAATACAGGAAAAGAGGAACCAAACTAATCATAATGTACAATGTATAGAGGTGGAACATAGAGAAGAATACAAGACAAAGATTAACATAGTGATGAAAACCCCACCCCATTCTCATCTCCTTTAGGGCTGCATGACCTCCTGGTATAGGATCGTTCAAGTCACTGAACTGAATGGTTCGTCGGGCTCCAAATGGAACCAAGTTAACTTGACATAGGCCCTTCCACCTTCTCAATGCAGGTTGTGTGGCACCTGTAGACCCTCTCCTTAGTGCTTTTCTAATCTCAACACCAAAAGACACTAGCTCTCCATGCTAGGATCCCTCCTTGATATGACCACGAACGACGACTATGGGCTAGCTCTCTCCGTGACCCCGTGCTTCGAGACTTTTGTGAAATGCTTTCTCCCTTTTTCGCGATTCCCAAATCGACGAATTCTCCAAGACCAAATCTATGGTCAATGATCTCCGTCTGATCGATGGTTGAGATCGAATTGCGAGTTTGGAATTCGCGAGTCCTCTCTTCTCTCAACTCTACTTCTCCCAATTTACGAATCAGAGAAGCATTGATCTCTCGTCACACATCCTTTATCAATGGACGACTAGGATTTTTTTTTCTCCCATCTCTTCAGGTATTCTCTCCTTGATTTTTCTCCAAAGTATTCTTCCTCCGAAATACATGGATATCCACCATGCATCCTCCTGGATCCAACAGTCTAGAATCACTCTGCACTTCGACTTTCACGAAGTCTGAATTTCTATACTTGCAAATCTTCTAAAGTCTGAATCCTTGAACTCTCAGATCTACTTCAACCTGTCTACCTGTACAATGGATGAATTTGTGGCCTTTGGGACTTCGGAAAGTCCTCGACTACTTTTCACACTTAGCGCAAATTTCTCCTTCGAGACTTAGGCTATTCTTGAGCCTCTTCTGCACCCCTTGCAGAGTTCTGCGCAGACTCTTCTGCGACTTTGGTCGGCTTGAAAACCTTCAAGGTTCTTCATTCCTTTACGTCCTTTAGTGAACGTTCTCCTCTTTCCCTCCCGATAGCTTATGCTCTTCCTCCCTGAGCTTTTAAGATGTACTACAGTCTCCTTGGTGCACTCCTTGCACTTGACTTAGTTCTTTGACGGCTTCTCCCTTAGCCTACCTGAGCATCTTAAGGCATCTCCTTTCCTTTGTTGATGTACTCTTGCAAATCCTTCCTTCCTTAGAGTGTTCAACAACCCTGGGATTCTCTTAATGATTCCAACACTTCCAATCGTGTTTCTCTTGTACGCTCTTGTAATTCTCTATTCCCTCCTAGAAAATCATTTCAGAGTGTTCAGTAACTCTGGAATGTGTCTCCTCCATCACATTGTTTCTTTCCAAGGTACTTAACCACCTTGAAATTTCCTCTTGAGTCTATGAATTAGTCTGGTATGCCCTCCTGGCAATTTCTCTTCTGACTCCACTAAGTTCAGACACACACTCCTTGCATTGTCTCACAGATTTTCCACCCTTTGTCGCACACTCCTTGCACTTAGCCTAGAGAACCATACCTAATCTGACACACTCACAGATAGAAAACTATATCGCTATCCCTGTAGACATTTTCTAATATTCATATACAAATCAAATGCATACAAATGAAATTCATAACACAGCATCCATTACACATAAATTGATGACAGAAAAATATGCCATTTTCAATTAATGGAAAAATATCAGATTACAACTTATTTTCTTCAATCTCTCATTTCAGTTGACATTCACTCTTTTACTTTTCTTCAATATTTATAATTTTTATTTGAGTCTGGACTGCGACTGAGTCTCAACTCTCATCAACCTCCCTAACTTGGCTTACTATGGTTTTTAATCAAATTTCAACAGCATACAACTACTCTACTTGGAAACAATACAAAGATTTATACAAGAGGGGCTCGATGGGCTTCCCTCCAAGATAAACTAGTGGTGTCAAATCACCATTGAAAACACCTATCTAATGGGAAAATTACAATTATGGAAATCTTCTCCAAATAGGATGCATATCCCTCCTACCGTGAACCACTTAATGGCGACCTTATCTCCAGCTTGTGCGAAAGCACAACTTGTCTCTTCCAACTTGTCATCATTGAATGCCTCGATTACGCTTTTGATTCTCGAGTCAAAATGAGAGGGTGGTGCCTCTCCCTTCCTTGAATGTGCACCATGTGTGTTAATCAACCAAAATGTGCTGAGGTGGAGAGATGCTCCTGCATCATACTCCATGACAAAAAAAATCACGAGCTCCTTCTCATGAGCTATCCAACTCGGTTGAAATTCTCTTGGATCCCAAACTTTCTCTTGGAGCTGTCTTTCTTCTCCTCTACTCCGCTGCTACTGCATCATCCCTATTGCTCATGCATTTTTCCTTCTCTTCAACTTCTCTTTGCTGACCGCTCCTTCTGCTGACCCCAACATCAACTTACTTATTTTGTTAATCACCTCATACAACTTCTCCATTGGCTGGATCTTCTTTTACAGACTAGCTTGCTGCACTTCTTCCTTATCAATGGGTAAATCACTTTGGTCTCCCAAGTTATCTCCTTCATCTGTTATGGCCTTAGTTTTCCACTCCATTGTAGCCTCCACTTCTGTAGACTTCTCATCACTAGGCTTCTGCTCAACTATTTATTTTGACAGATTGACCCATGTCAGTTCTTCGGTTGGTCCCCTTCCAACTTCCTCCAGCTACAACTCGTGTTGGTGTGTATTCTCTGGCATGGCTATATTATGGAAACCACTTTCTGGTTCCAGACTGTCTAACCAATCCTCCAGTGCCTTTAACTCCATTTCCCACTGGATGAGTAATCCAACTGGGTGTTCTCCTTCTGTTGGGACAGACTTCAATATCTGTTCCTCCTCCATGAATGTCTCAGCTTGCTATCCTTCTGTCGCATTTGCAACATATGTGCTAGCCTCTCCTTAGCCCCTTGGTAGGAATATCTTGAATCCTCCAATGATTAGAACGATCCTCTAATCCTTCTCCATTGTGATGAAAGTTTCCAACTTGTCATCATATTCATTCTCCCATATTACATTTTCACATGAATCTTCACCTGAGTGATATCTTTATTTTTCCTCCTCTTCACCTCTCAACACCCCCTGATGCAAACTCTCAACTGAGATCACCTTGTCCCCCTTTCCCACTTGGAAATTTGGGATGTCTCCTCTGTCCACCTAAAAATTTACAAGATCCATTGATCCATTCAGATTTCTCACCTGAAAACCTACGAGACCTCTGCTAGATATCTTTCCCTCATCACTGAGATTTTAAACATACCTCAACCACCTTTTTAAAACCTGTTGCTGCCATCTAGCCAATTTTTTTTTGAACATGCCACTTAGTTTTCCTCTTCAAAGGCCATTCATACCTCCAACACACCTTTGTCAACTGCTACATATTGAATGCTAGCATCTCCATATGGGCTCGGATTTCACTGAGCTCCTTGTCTATGTCCTCTTTGATTTTCTGTGGGTAGACCTCTCCTCGACCATATTCATGACTTCCAATGACCATCTTTCTTCACTTAAAACCCACCTGGTTGTTTATCTTCTATTGCACACCTTGCAATAGCTTCAACAGAGTATCACACTCCATCTATCCTGCCTACATAAATCAATTCTGTATTAGCTCTGATAATCTTGGTATTAGAGTATCTTCTTTATCTCCTTATTTCCACCTAAGAATAAAATTAGGCTCTGATACCACTCTAATACCACTTGATGCAGACCCCAGCCCATTTTCCTCTCCTAAGGGGCTATGCGAACTCTTGGTCTAGGATAGTTCAAGTCATCGAACCGAATGGTTCGTCAGGCTCCAAATGGAACTAGGTTAACTTGACACAAGCCCTTCCACCTTCTCGGTGTAGGTTGTGTGGCACCCACGGACCCTCTCCTTAACGCTTTTAAAATCTCAATGCCAACAAACACTAACTCTCCAAGCTAGGCTCCCTCCATGATATGACCACAGACGACGACTGTGGGCTATCTCCCTTCATGACCCCATGCTTTGGAACTTTCACGAACTACTTTCTACCTTTTCCTCGATTCCCAAATTGACAAATTCTCCAGGACCAAATCTATAGTCCATGTTCTCCTTGTGATCGACAATTGAGATTGAATCACGAGTTTAGACTTCGTGAGTCCTCTCTTCTATCAACTCTACTTCTCCCAATTTATGAATCAACAAAGCATTGATCTCTTGCCATGTGTCCTTTCTTCGGCTCCCAGCTCTTCGGGTATTCTCTCCTTGATTTTTCTTCAAAGGATTCTTCCTCTGAAATACGTTGATCTCCGCCACACATCCTCCTAGATATAACACTTCAGAGTCACTTTTCACTTTGAGTTTCATGAAGTTTGAATTTCTCTCCTTGCAACTCTTCCGAAGTCTGAATCCTGGAACTCTTGGATCTACTTCCACCTATCTACCTAGACAATGGACGAATTTGTGGGCTTCATAAATTCGAAAAGTCCTTGACTCCTTTTCACACTTAGCAACTTTGCAACTCTTCTTTGACTTTTCTCATCTTGAAAACCTTCAAGGTTCTCCGTTCCTCTACATCCTTCAGTAAAATTTCTCCTCTTTCCCCCTAGAAGCTTACGCTCTTCCTCCATGAGCTTGTAAGATGGACTACAGTCTCCTTGGCGCACTCCTTGCACTTGACTCAGTTCTTTGACGACTGCTCCCTTAGCCTACCTGAGAATCTTAATGCATATCCTTTCCTTTGTCGATGCACTCTTGCAAATCCTTCCTTCCTCATAGTTTTCAACAACCCTGGGATTCTATTAAGGATTCTGACACTTCTAATCGTGTTTCTCTTGTAGACTCTCATACTTTCTCTATGCGCTCCTGGAAAAGCATTTCAAAGTGCTCAGTAACTTTGGACTATGTCTCCTCCTCCACAATATCTCTTTCTGAGGTACTTAATCACCTTGAAATTTCCTCGTGAGTATGTGAATTAATCTGGTATGCCCTCCTGGAAATATCTCTTCTGACTCCACTGAGTTCAGACACGTGCTCCTTGCATCAAATCACATAGTTTCCACCCTCTATCGCACACTCCTTGCACTTATCCTAGAGAACTAGACCTAATGCGACACAATCACAGATAGAAAACTGTATCTCTATACCTGCAAAAAATTTATAATATTCATCTACAACTCAAATGAATACAAATGACATTCATAACACAACATCCATTACATTGAAATTGATAACAGGAAAAACTGTTATTTTCTATTAATGGCAGAATATCAGATTACAAATATTTGAGTCTGGATTGCGACTGAGTCTTGGCTCTCATGAACCTCCCTCACTTGGATTACTATGGTTTTTCATCAAATTTAAGCAGCCTACAACTACTCTACTTGGAAAAAATACAAATATTTATACAAGAGGGGATCGACGGGCTTCCCTCCAAGCTAAACTAGTGGTGTCAAATAACCATTCAAAACACATGTCTAATGGGAAAATTACAATGATGGAAATATGCTCCAAATCGGATGCAGATCCCTCCTACCATCAACCACTTAATGGTGACCTTATCTCCAACTTGTGTGAAATCACAACTTCACTCTTCCATCTTGTCATCATTAAATGCCTGGATTACGCTTTTGATTCTCGAGGCAAAATGAGAGGGCGGCACCTCTCCCTTCCTTGAATGTGCACCATGCGTGTTAATCAAATGACACGTGTTGAGGTGGAGCAATGCTTCTACATCACTTAGTGACTAGAGGTGGAGCCAAGATAGGAGAAGATATAGCCAAGAAGGATCATGACTAGTACTAGTGGGTTAGAAAGAACATAACACCTGAATAGAAGTTTGATGCGCACAAAGAGAAAGAGATATTCAAAGGAGCTAGATAAGAGATCTTGAAGGAAAATATTGCATCCACTTCAGGAACAAATCCAGTATATGAGATACCATTCTATGACATGCCTTCATTTTTTGACCAAACCATCAGGAGCAATCTTCAGAACAAGTAAGTAACTTAAGAAAATTTTTGGTATCTTTTGTCAAATTGTTGAGTGATAAAAATTGCTTACAATTACTGTAGAATTTTTAAAAAAGTGTAACCTTGGGGAAGAAGGGGTAATAAGAATAAATTAGGTCTGAAAGAAAATAAGAACTAGTAGGGAATTTAGATTGAATGCTAATATAAGAGATTTCAAAAAAGGGGGATATTATACTAGACTTAGGATCTGAAGTCAATGCTCTGCTAAAGAAAACTTGGGAAGCTATGGGAGAACCACAATTGGGGTATTCACTTATTCAGTTGAACTTGGAAAATCAACACATAGTGGTGCCAATAGGAAGGTTGAAGGGGATTCCAGTAGATCTAGATGGTGTACGTACCATGGATAATTTTTAATTCATTGACATAGTGGACAATACTTCACCATATCTAGCACTGTTGGGTCTAGATTGGGCCTTTGATAACGAAGATATTATCAACTTGATGAAAATAAAGATTATATTTTATTATGGAGAATACAAATTTATTTCTCCATTAGAACCCTCAGAAGGAGGAAGGTATGTAGAACCTACATATAATATCCTGACAGAAGATGTGAACCAGATATACAAAACCAGCAGAGGCAAAGAAGATTATATCAACCCAACTGCATATAGAATGCTTAGTTGGAGGAGTATTAGTTCTTGTGTTTCATACTTTGACACAGGACTGTAAAACTAGAAAAAATGATTACATGAATTATCTACTAGAATATGTGTCAGAATGACATGCGCACTGAGATGGGTTGGTACAGAGGTAAGAGAACCTCCTACTTTTTATGGTTTAAATGATTTAGAAGACTTTTTAATGAAATATGAGGTAGAGGTTATGGAAAATCATAGATTACCAGCTTTATATATTTCTTTAAAAGCTACACATACAAGATGGTGGGGTACACACAAGGAAAATATCAACAATTGGTTCCAGTGAAAAAGGTTACTACACATAAGATTCAATGTAGAATAGGAGCATAAATATGAAGATAAATATGAAGGATTTGGACAACCCAAAGAACATGTAGAAAGGTGCATGTTTCAATGGAGATTAATACCATGAGAAGAATGGACACACCATTTTAATCACACACAAGAAGGCATTCTGAAGAACTAGTACACAGAATAGGAACAACGTAGAGAAACTGTTAACTGGGAAGAAATACATCAAAACTTTGTAGTTACATTTTCCTTTGAACATGACAGTCCAGAGATTGATAAAATAATAAAAGTGGTAAGAGACAAGATATTTTAAGAACCAAAGTTTGAAATAGTTCTAGTATATTAGAAGCATGTTAAACAAACAGTTAAACAATTACTACATTCTTATTGTTGATTTTTCAATAAGCTAGGTTAAGCATGAAGTTAATTCCATTTTTAGCATTTAACCATAATCATAAATGTTGCAACAACCAAGATCACAAGAAGAAGCACCATGCACAAGAACACAAGAATTATCCTGAGAAATCCTTCTTAACAAGGGAATAAACCCAGCCAAATCCTTCGCTATATTCCTCAAGAGAAATACCTTCACCACCAAGATAAACCCTAGAACACAAGAGGGTGCTCAAACCCTATAAATCTAGTGCCCAAGAGAGGTGTGCACTTTTCCCAAAGAAGTGTACTTGCTGAAATTTCCAAACTCACATGAAATATATGATTCCTCAATGGGGAATTTACCTTTACTTATACTAACCTGAAACTATCAACATGAGTTTTTATTGGCACAAAGGGTTGACCTCACTAGCTTATAATATAATTAATATTAACCATATTAATTATCTTTTACATTAATTAACAGTCACATTAAGGTGGGGCTGACCTGTACCCTTTACATTACAATGAGAGTTACAGGAAGGTCTGACTCTTGTACAATATAGCAAGGGATCTGATACACCCACTAGTGCTCATCCACTAGGGGCACATTCATAGGGATGTCCATATCTATGGCTCACTTCATTACATAGAAGAAACAAATATTCACACGTTCACTTGTGCTCGTCCAAAATCACGTCCAATCTACAGATATTCTTTCCCACTGCCTCACACAGGAGAATCATCTAAAGTTTCCCGTCAACTCTACTGCTCAGAGGAGGCTAATACATCATCTTCATTTATGTTCACATGATGATGCACCCAACACTTTGGGATTTCGCACGGTCACCTTGTTCTCATCCCCATGTATGTCTAACTCAATGGATTACCTTTCCCACTGGATAATCATATGGAGTTCTTCTCAACTCTTTGAATGGAGGAGGTCATCTCTATGTTCCAGCTCTATTTCAAGTAGGAACCACATACCCTTTTTAGGTGCTTTCTCTCAGGTTTGTAAGCTAGAGAAAGACTTACATAGCTTCAATGATCCACATCTCACAGGTTTGTAAGCTGGAGAATTTCTCACATAGATGCAATCATCAACACTCCGTCTCAGTTAGGGACGCATTAATATTCATCATGCCAAGTCTCACATGGATGTACTGTAAATTTTGTCTTAGCTGGAATCATCAATACTCCCTCTCAACTAGGAAGGCATTGTTCACCAAGTTAGTTTGGTGAATATGTTTGTAATCTACTCATGTGTAGGAAGGTACTGCATGTGCACGATCATATCTCTGATATAAGGATATTTCATCTTGTTGTGTTTCGATTTATCATAAATCACTGGGTTCTCAAGGATATTTATACACAGCTCTTGGTTATCATCATAAGATCCATCTCATCGTCAAGTAAATTTGTTAGAAGCTTGTGAAGCCACATTGCTTCATACACTCACCTCTATATACTCTGTCTCTAGTGTGCTCAAGGCCACAGAGTTTTGTTTCCTGTTGCATCAAGAAACCATGGCAAATTACATGGTAGAACATCAACTAGATGTGCTCTTCCAGTTTATTTTACTTTCTTCTCAATCTAAATCGGCATATCCTGCAAACTCAATTTCACACTGAAGGCGTGTCTCAGGCCATATCCATCTGTGCCTCAGATATATCTTAATACATGTTTTGTTGTTTTCTAGTGAGTTTGTCTCGGTTTGACTCATGAAATGACTAAGCACATTCATTGCATGGCATGAATCAAGTCTGGTGTTAACCAGATACATCAGTGATCCAATATACTATGGATCAGTCTCATTTGAATCATCATCAATCCATCACGCTTTATTTTGCATTCTGTCATACTTGAACTTCTTTAATATTTTCATTGTATATTTTTCTTAACTCAGGAAAATCTCATTTTTCCTCTGTCATACTTCTTGTCTCAAGAAGTAGTTGATTATTATCAGATTCTTCATCTCTAATTTAGAAGTCAAGGATTTATTGTATCCAACACATGCATCTTACCTATAGACTAAAGATGCAAAGAAGGGATCTGAGATGGCCTGATGCTAGGTAAGCATGTATGGTGCAAATTAGGGTTATAACAAAGGTTTTCTGAATAAGTCATCAAAATCAGGCTCTCGTCATTAACATTGTAATGATATAGGTTTGGATTAGAAATACTCTTGCTGAAGTCCAAACTCATCAAGAATTTATCTATCTGATCTAGTTTCCAACTCATGTATGGTAGTATGAATGGAAGTGTATCAGGTTTACTAGATCAAGTGTCTCATCATAGACAAATCCCTCTATTTGTGAGAAACCTCTGGCTATAGATCTTGTTTTGTATTTATAAACACTTCCATCAATGGCATGTTTGCTCTTATAGATCAACTTGGAAGTTACTACAAACTTCCTTTCTGGTTTCTGAATAATATCTTATGCATCATTCTTTAATATATTATGGTATTCTTATTGTTATGGCATCTTTCCGTACCTGTTCTCCTGCGAATTCTCTAAGTCAAGGAGGCTCAACATAAATAAGGTGTCTTCATAACTGAAGGATAGATTTGAAGAACTATTTTACTTTCTCGGGATGTGCCTTGAGAGGCTTGTATGTTTTATTTTCTTATTGAAGAGTGAGTCTAGGTAGGCCATTTATGCGTTACTACAATATATTTGACCATATCAATTGAATAAACTAGATCAACTGGAATAATGTGTGTCTCCCTCTGAACAGTTGAAGGGGGAGAAGGTATTGTTTTACTGTCAATCTTCATTTGATATTCTTTGGGTTTATTTGAATGAATATATCTTCCTTTTAAGGACAACATCTATGATTTTCTAGTATAATAATCAATCAATATGGTTTGAACTCCCATACCAGGGATAATGGTCCAAGTCTTTGAGGTTTCCCATACTAGGGATTTATTCAAAAAATGTAATCAACTATAACATTTGAAATCAATTGGTTTACCTGGTTTGTGTTCATGCTTTAGTTTTATAGGAAGTTCTTCTCTTTGATAACCTGGATTTGATGAAGAATTTTCACCCTTAAATGTTTTCCTGAAATTTCTTTTGAATTTTCCTCCCTTCTTTGTATGAAGTGCAAGAGAATGATTTTCTTCTAAGGAATCTTCCACTCCTCTATTTCTAAGTCTAAGTTCTTCTTGAGTACAATATGTCCATAGATGATCAAAGGTTGGTAGAGATTCTCTTCCACTAATACTCTGAATGAAAGGTTCCCACAATTTTGGAATATTATGGAGAGTGGTTAATACAAGTTCTCTATCAGACATGATTTCCCCGATGGTCTCTAGTTGTTCTTTAATATCTGATAACTTCATAAAGAAGATGGAAATTGAGTCACCCTTCATCATATTGGTACTTTGAAGTTGGCTCTCTAAGGTAAGAGATCTGAGGGTGTTGTCACTTTCATACATTCCTTTTAAAGCTTCATACATATCATAGGTTGTCTTTAGGTTAGCAATCTGAGGTAAGAGGTGGTCTCTTACTCAGTAGATGATTAATTTTCTTTCTTTGACATCATATTCCTTTATTATATTCTTCTCCATATCTATAGTTCTGAATGGTAGGGTTTTAGTTACCACATCCAATAGGTCATATTCTTCAAGGGTGACTTGAAGCCTTGATTTGCAGTAGCTAAAGTTGCTTGCTCCATCAATCCTATCTTCTACTAATTCTCTATTATTCATTTGATTGGCTTCTTCAAATTCTCACCAACTAGATTTTGAAAACCTAATGATTAGTTTGACTTAGAAAACTTGGATTATATTGGACTTATGACTGCCAAAAATCAATTTAATAGTGTCACAAGAATTCGTGCTGATTTAAGAGAATGTTTCTTCAAAAATCTAGAATTAATATTCAGTAGGAAATTTCGACACCCTAGAAACCCTAGGGCCAAAAATCAAAATTTCTCAGAATTTCATTTTGAGAGCTTCTAGATATGCGCTGGAAGAGGCCATACTCTTCTATGTCGAAAGTATCCCCAACAACCAAGTATTAAGGTATGAATCACTAATGAAAGGAAGGTCGTACATAATTTTCTAGAAACCCTAGAAGGGTAGTAAGGTTCTGTAAAAGGTGAGCTGAGACTTGGTGGATGCTTGTGCAATGGGTTATTTCAATTCCTATGCTCTGATACCATGTTGATGTTTCAATAATCTAGGTTAAGCATGAATTTCATTCCATTTTTATTATTTAACCATAATCATAAATGTTGTAGTAACCAAGATCACAAGAATAAGCACCATGCACAAGAACACAAGAAGTATCCTGGGAAAACATTCTCAACAAGGGAAGAAAACCCAACCAAATCCTTTGCTATATTCCTCAAGAGAAAGACCTTAACCACCAACATAAACCCTAGCACACAAGAGGGTGATCAAACCCTAGAACTCTAGCACCCAAGAGAGGTGTGCACTTTTCCCAAAGAAGTGTACTTGCTTAATTTTCCAAACTCACATGAAAGATATGATTCCTCAATGGGGAATTTACCTTTACTTATACTACCCTGAACCTGTCAACATAAATGTCTATTGGCACAAAAAGGCCGACCTCACTATCTTATAATATAATTAATATTAACCAAATTAATTATCTTTTACATTAATTAACAATCACATTAAGGTGGGGCCAACTTGTACCCTTTACATTACAATTAGGGTTATAGGAATGTATGACTCTTGTACAATATAGAAAGGGATATGATACACCCAATAGTGATCATCCACTAGGGGCACATCCATAGGGATGCCCATATCTTTGGCTCACTACATTACACAGAAGATCCAGATCTTCACACGTTCACATGTTCTCATCCACAGGCATGTCCACTCTATAGATCTTCTTTCCCACTGCCTCACACAAGAGAATCATTTGGAGTTTCTTGTAAACTCTTCCACTCATATGAGGATAATAAATCATCGTCATTTCTATTTACATGACGATGCACTCATCACTTTTGGATTTCACACATTCACCTTATGCTCAACTACATGCACGTCTAACTCAACATATCACCTTTCCCATTGGATAATCATCTAGAGTTCTTCTCAACTCTCAGAATTGAGGAGGTCATCTTTATGTTCCAACTCTGTCTCAGGTAGGAACCACATGCCCTTATTAGGTGCTTTCTCTTAGGTTTGTAGGCTGGATAAAGACTCACATAGATGCAATGATCCACATCTCACAGGTTTGTAAGCTGGAGAATGTCTCACATAGTTTTGATCATCAACACTCCCTCTCAACTAGGGAGGCATTCTTCATCATACCAAGTATCACACGGATGTACTCTGAATTTTGTCTTGGTTGGAGTCATCAATACTCCCTCTCAAATAGGAAGGAATTTTTCACCAAGTTAGTTTTGTGAATATGTCTATACTCTGCTCATGTGTAGGAAGGTACTGCATGTGTACGATCATATCTCTGATATAAGGATATTTCATCTTGTCATGTTTTGATTTATCAGAAATCACTGGGTTCACAAGGAGATTTATACACGCATCTTGGTTATAATCATAGGATCCATCTCATGGTCAAGTAAATTTGTTAGAAGCTTGTGAAGCCACATTGCTTCGTACACTCATTGCTATATACTTTGTCTCTAGTGTGATCAAGGCCATAGAGTTTTGTTTCTTGCTGCATTAGAAAAATGTGACAAATTTCATGGTAGAGCATAAACCAAATGTGTTATTCTAGTTTACTGTAATTTCTTCTCAATATGAATCGACATATCTTGCAAACTCAAGTTCACACTGAAGGTGTGTCTTAGGCCATATCCAACTGTGCCTCAGATATATCTTAATACATGTTGTGTTGTTTTCTAGTGATTCTATTTTGGTTTGACTCATGAAATGACTAAGCACATTCATTGCATGGAATGAATCAAGTCTGGTATTAACCAGATACATCAGTGCTCCAATCAACAGTGGATCAGTCTCGTCTGAATCATTATCAATCCATCACAGTGGATTTTGCATTCTGTCATACTTGAAATTATTTAATATTTTCACTGTATATTTTCCTTAACTTATGAAAATATCATTGTTCCTCTATCATACTTTTTTTCTCAAGAAGTAGTGAATTATTCTCAGATTCTTCATCTCTAATTCATAAGTCACGGATTTCTTGTATCGAACAACACCATTTTCTGAATAAGTCATCAAAATCAGGTCTTGTCACTAACACTGTAATGATATAGGTTTGGATTAGCTATACTCTTGTTGAAGTCCAAACTCATCAATAATTTATCTATATGATATAGTTTCCAACTCATGGATGGTAGTATGAATGGAAGTGTATCGGGTTTACTGGATCAAGTGTCTCATCATAGACAACTTTCTCTGTTTGTGAGAAACCTTTGGCTATAGATCTTGTCTTTTATTTATAAAAACCTCCATCAACTACATGTTTGATCTTATAGATCAACTTGGAAGTTACTACAAACTTCCTTTCTGGTTTCTTCATAATATCTTATACATCATTCTTTAATATATTCTAGTATTCTTCTTGTTATGGCATCTTTCCATACATGTTCTCATGTGACTTCTCTAAGTCAAGGAGGCTCAATATCAATAAGGTGTCTTCATAAATAAACAGGGAGCAGGGATGATTTTACGGATGGAAAATCATATTAAAATGTAGAAAGTTGGGCTAATATTACTAGTCCTTAATACACAAAATGTAAAATGTTTGGTGATATTTTTTAAAAAATATTCAAATTTCTAAGGATTTTATATATATTCTATAAAATTTTGGCGATTTTTAAGGTAAAATAACTTTATTCTCTCGAATTTGGGTGAATTGTTTTTAGAAAAAATGGAAATTGGCGAATTTTGTTTTGGGAAAACCATGGAAAATTAGCCCATTTACGAAATTTAGCCCCTAAAATCATCTATGATAGGGAGACGGTATTTTTTTACTGTCAATCTTCATTTGAGATTCTCTGGGTTTATTTGAGTGGATATCTCTTCCTTTTAAGGAAAATATCTCTAATTATATCATAATAATCAATCAATATGGTTTGGACTCCTGTACTAGGGAAAATGGTCCAAGTCTTTGAGGTTTCCCATACTAGTGATTTATTCAAAAAATGCAATCAACTATAACATTTGAAATCAATTGGTTTACCTAGTTTGTAGTCATACTTCAGTTTTAGAAGAAGTACTTCTCCTCTCTCTTTTCTTCATTCTTTTGAGTTGGGTCTGAATCAATGTCAGTGGTGGAAGCATATTATCTTCCCTTTTTCCTGGTTGGACAATTTCTTACATAGTGTCCATAACTGTCACATCTGAAGCACTGGATTTCTGAAACATATCTTATTTGATAACCTATATTTGATGAAGAATTTTCACCTTTAAATGTTTGCCTGAAATTTATTTTGAATTTTCCTCCTTTCTTTGTATGAAGTGCAAGAGAATGATTTTCTTATGAGGAATCTTCCACTCCTCTATTTCTAATTCTAAGTTCTTTTTTAGTACAATCTGTCCATAGATGATAAAAGGTTGGTAGAGATTCTCTTCCACTGATACTCTGAATGAAAGGTTCCCATGATTTTGGAAGATTATGGAGAGTGGTTAAGACAAGTTCTCTATCAGACATGATTTCCCCGATGGTCTTTTGTTGTTCTTTAATCTATGATAATTTCATAAAGAAGATGGCAATTGAGTCACCCTTCGTCATATTGGTACTTTGAAGTCGACTCTTTAAGGTTAGAGATATGAGGATGTTTTCACTTTCAATCATTCCTTTTAAATCTTCATACATATCATAGGTTGTCTTTAGGTTGGCAATCTGTGGTAAGAGGTGGTCTCTTATTGAGTAGATGATTAATTTTCTTGCTTTGGCATTTTCTTCCTTTATTATATTCTTCTCCATATCTGTAGCTATGGATAGTAGGGTTTTAGTTACCACATCCAAGAGGTCATATTATTCAAGGGTGAATTGAAGCCATTATTTCCAGAATTTGAAGTTTCTTGCTCCATCAAGCCTATCTTCTACTAATGCTTTATTCTTCATTTGATTTGTTTCTTCAAATTCTCGCCAACTGGATTTTGAAAACCTAATGATTAGTTTGAATTAAAAACCTTGGATTATATTGGACTTATGACTACCAAAAATAAATTTAATAGTGTCACAGGGATTCTTGCCGATCCAGGAGAACATTTCTTTAGAAATATAGAATTAGTATTCTGCAGGAAATTTCGACACCCTAGAAACCCTAGGGCCAAAAATCAAAATTTCTCATAATTTTGTTTTGAGATCTTCTAGAGATGCGCTGGAAGAGGCTGTACTCTTATATGCCAAAAGTAGTACCAAATTCCAAGTATTAAGGGTTGAATCACCACTGAAAGGAAGGCCATATGGAATTTTCTGGAAACCCTAGAAGGGTCATACAGTTCTGTAAAAGGTGAGATGAGACTTGGTGGATTCTTATGCAATGGGTTCTTACAAGACCTATGCTCTGATACCATGTTGATTTTTCAATAATCTAGGTTAAGCATGAATTTCATTCAATTTTTATCATTTAATCATAATCATAAATGTTGTAGCAACCAAGATCACCAAAAGAAGCACCATGCACAAGAACACAAGAAGTATCCTGGGAAACCCTTCTCAATAAGGGAAGAAAACCCAAACAAATCCTTTGCTATATTCCTCAAGAGAAATACATTCACCACCAATATAAACCCTAGCACATAAGAGGGTGCTCAAACCCTATAAATATAGCACCCAAGAGAGGTGCGCACTTTTCCCAAAGAAGTGTACTTGCTGAAATTTCCAAACTCACATGAAAGATATGATTCCTCAATGGGGAATTTACCTTTACTTATACTAACCTGAACCTGTCAAAAAAAGTGTCTATTGGCACAATAGGGCCAACCTTAGTAGATGATAATATAATTAATATTTACCAAATTAATTATCTTTTACATTAATTAACAGTCACATTAAGGTGGGGCCGACTTGTACCCTTTACATTACAATTAGGGTTACAGGCAGGTCTGACTCTTGTACAATATAACATGGGATATGATACACCTACTAGTGATCATCCACTAGGGGCACATCCATAGGGATTTCCATATACAAAAGAACCATATATTCACACGTTCACCTATGCTCATCCACAAACACGTCAACTCTACAGATCTTATTTCCCACTCCCTCACACAGGAGAATCATCTGGAGTTTGTCGTCAAATCTTCTTCTCAAAGGAGGATAATACATCATATTCATTTCTGTTGACATGGAGATGCACCAAACACTTTGGGATTTCACATGTTCACCTTGTGCTTAACCACATGCACGTCTAACTCAACAGATCGCCTTTCCCACTGGATAATCATCTGAAGTTCTTCTCAACTCTCTGAATGGAGGAGGTCATCTCTACGTTCCAACTCTATCTCAGTTAGGAACCACATACCCTTCTTAGGGGATTTCTCTTAGGTTTGTAAGATGGAGAAAGACTCGCATAGATTCTATGATCCACATCTCACAGGTTTGTAAGCTGGAGAATGTCTCACATAGCTACAATAATCAACAGTTATCACGCCACAGAAGCAAAAGAAATAGCACAAAATAACTCATGCAATATTCAGATCCTAGAAGTTGAAGGTGAAAGGAAAGTAGATGACCCCAAGCTAGATTTTTAATATTATGTTGCACCATTAAAGATAAAAAAGGTAAATATTGGAGCTGTAAAAAACCCAAAGATGACTAGTATTGGAGATTATTGCGATAATGAGATAGTAGAAAGGATCATAGAATTATTGTGCAAGTACAATGCCTTATTCCCAACAACATTCTCATAGATGAAGGGAATAGAAGGAGAGATAAGGGAGATGAAAATATGATTGACTTCGTAAGAAATACCTATCAAATAGAGGTCATACAGATTAAATCCAATATATAAAGAGAAGTTAAAGACATAAATTGATAAAATGATAGAAGATGGATAGAACCTATAGAAGAGTCGGAATGGAACAGTCCCATGGTGGTGCAAGAAAATAAGCAAGGAGGGATCAAGATTTGTGTATATTTGAGAAAAATTAATGATGATTTCCTACATGATCCTCTTCCTACCCAATTTACAGATGAACTTTTGGAGAATGTAGGATTCCAAGAATCTTATTCTTTTACAAACATATTCTCAGGTTATCATAAGATAAGAATCATGATAGAAGATAGGTATAAGAAAACATTTTCCACATAATGGGGTTCATTTCGGTATACGGTTATGCCATTTGGAGTGAAGAATGCACCATCCATTTTTTCAAGAGTAGTAGTAGCAACCTTCAAGGACATTCTTCACAAATTTAGAAGTTTACTTGGATGTATGGATAATGTTTAGTTTGCTAAAAGATCACGTTGAAGTATTAAGGCTGATGTTGGATAGATGTAGAGAATATAAGATATCATTAAATATTAAAAATTATATTTTTAGTGCTCTGTTTAGGATACTGTTAGGGAATGTCATGTGGAAACAAGGTCTACTGGTGGATCCTGCTAAAATTGTTGTCATAGTTAACTTACCACCACCAAAGTTAGTGTGTCAATTGAAGAGTACATTGGTCCATACAGGGTATTATATAAAATTCATAAATGGATATGCATATATCACCGCGCTAATGGAGAAGTTGTTGAAGAAGGATACTAAGTACCAGTGGAATGATGAATGCCAGAAGAGTATGCATATTTTGAAGGAGAAAATGGTTACTGCACCAATTTTAGTATTTCTAGATTGGGCTAAATAATTCCAGGTGCATGTAGATGCGTCTGCAATTTCATTAGGAGCAATATTAACCTAGCTGGGAGAAGGTGATATAGATAGCCTTATTGCATTTGTAAGCAAAAATTTATCAGACTCGGAACAAAACTATAACACTACAAAAAGAGAATGTTTAGCTATGGTGTATGCTTTGAAAAAATATAGACATTACTTGTTAGGACAACACTTTAAGATGTTTACATATCATTCTTCTATGAGATACTTAGTTAATAATCTAGTGTTGAGGGGAAGGATATGCATATGGCTACTCTTATTTCAAGAATTTTACTTTGAAGTTGTGGTGAATCCTGGAAGATTGAACGCAAGACCATATCACTTGTACAGGATCACAAATGGAGAAGAACCTAATAAATTGGAAGAAAACTTTCCAGATGCACAATTGTTTTTAGTACAAATTGCAGATGAATATTTTGTTGACATTATTGAGTTTTTGAGTACAGGATTTGTACCAAGAGAATTTACTACTGCACAGAAGAAAAATTTGGTGGTTAGAGATGCATATTTTCAACCGATTACATGTCGTTTATACAAAATTGGAGTAGATAACATCTTGAGGAGATGAGTGATGGAGCATGAAAGACAAATTATTTTTTCCAGAGGCGCATGAAGGAATTGCAGGAGGAAAATACACAGTTAAGGATACAATGCAGAAGGCATTATGCACAGGAATATGCTGGCCAATAGCTCATAACGATTCAAAATAATAATGCCAAAAGTGCGATGGTTGTAAAAGAGTTGGGAAGCCATCCAGGAGGGATGAGATGCCACTGATACAACAGGTTAATTTACAAGTGTTCGATAAATGGGAAATATATTTTTTATGTCTAATTAATCCTTGAGAAATAAGATTAGGAGATAGATACATTATTACAACAAAAAGATACTTAACCAGATGGTGCTATAGCAGGAAAACCCCTCTACAAACTACATCAGGGTTCTAAAGTGTAGGCAGAGCTAACTGTCTAAAGTATCCTACTTTTAATCACTATCTTGACATTACCCCACAATCATACATAAAAGACAAGAAAGAGGGATTGGGTAGGCCTACCTTAAACTCCACGTCCAGTGTCGATCCCTTTGCACTTGGTTGTTTCCCGACTACAAATCTCCTCCCAAGGATGACCTTCATTCATCAAAATACAAACAAGAAAATACAAGCATGAATTCTATAATGGATTAGTGGGTTAAACATCATAAACAAGAAATGTAAAATAATAATAAATATTTAACACATCATTTGGCGGGACGGAAAAAGTACTTCTTTATATTAATCTCACAAAATTCACTTACAATGTGAGACCGACACTGCTCCTCGAACTTGGTCCTGGGATCCTCTTCACCATGCACCAACTGCTTCCATGTCTTCTTCTCATATTTAGTTCTCTTTAGGGAAATGGCAAGGGCTTGAAATTGGGGCAAGGGGGGAATAATAAAATGGGCAGAGTTTTTTTACTCTCATGCTTATTGTTGGAATGGGACCCCAACCCCTTCTTTTATAGGCCAAAAGAGATAGTAATGGTTGGGGTGACTGGCTATGGGCGGTCAAATGGTTTAGTAACGGGCTAGAAACCTGTATCCCTTTGCAATTTTCATTTTTCGTGATATTCTGTGAGTGTACGTAGGATGTAGTGGCTTAACAAGTGCGTGCACATGGGCAGTAATGGTGCAGGGTGTGTACACCTTCAAAACAATGGTTTTTAGAAGAGATGTTTAGTGATGGATTGGCAAATATAGCAAGTTAGATGGCCTGATGCTAGGTTTGCATGTCTGGTGAAATTTAGGGTTATAACATATGCCCCCTAATGTGTGAGGTCAGAAGAGCATATGATGGCTGAAATAAATTACAAATCTTAAACAATGTACGAAGTGAGTGAGCCTAGCAACCAAAGTTCAAGAGGTGCCATCTACAAAATAACAATTTGTCTCACTAAGGCGAGTATACCTATGCTCAGGGTGAAATAAAATCATGGCTGCCAATCAAATACACTGCATATTGATGTCATATAACTATATAAAGTGTAGCCATGAGCAGTACATAGCGGATCTACATCTCAAAAATCAAAAGATATACATGTATAGTATCCATCTTCAAGAAGCCAATGATGCCCGATGGCTAGAGATGAGGTCTTCAGAGCTCGAGCAACAAATTCAAAATATTCAAAACTTGGGTAGGAGTGTAATATCAGTGTATGACTTCATTACCCATAGGTCTACGACGTCTCATCGGGAATAGACAAGAGGATCTTGGTGATCAGGCAGAGAACTTCATTGATTTTGAGCAAGGACTTGATTGGTCTTTCGAAGTGACTGGGCATCAGGAAAAGAGACAAAATGTAGAAGGGATGACTCAAGTTTAGTAAAAATTCCCTTGGACAAAAACATGACAAATGATGAGACTCAGGGAGCATGGCATTGACATAAATTCACAATGCAGGAGGTAACACAAACTCTCCATATGTTTGGAAGGATAACCAAATGGAGGAGGACACAACTCTATGTAGCGAGAACAACCTCCTAAGGTCATATTGAATCTTATATCTTGATGAACAAATGAAAGGATGTGCTTTGTACAAGGGAGACTCATTGTGCTATCAACAAAAAGAAAATACTTTTCCCTTTCTCTTTTTGGGGTATATTTGATTTTTTTGTCTTTTTCAATAATTTTGGGAAGCTTGAAATAGAATAAAAGAATGCTATGTTACAAGGGAGGATAGAGTGTCACAGACATACTAGTTCCAAGAACAAGGAACATATTGATTCTCAGAGAAAGGGGACATATGCAAGAAAAGGATACTCGGGAAAAATACTCCATGGGTCAAGGTGTCAAGACGTAGAGGAAAAGTGATACAAGGATTGCGTATAAGGCATGCTTTAGATGGTTTAGTTGAGAGCAACATGGAGCTGACATTAGGCCAAAGACGTGGGAATGCACATACAATTAATAAGACACAATGATAACATCCTTCAATGTAATTTTAACGAGCCCAGAGAAGGTAAGCTCAACACTTTTTTATTTTTCGAAGGTAGTCTAGTCGACACGAAAAAGGGGTAAACTAGCACCGAACAGACTTCTATTAAAAATCATTTTAACAAGTGTGACACAGAGAAACAACTGGAAGGAGTGCAGGAAGTCATGGAAACCCTTTCAAGGTTTCACAAGTCCCAAAATCTTAGGAGGGAAAGCATCCTTATAATGCAACTGGGAGCCAAGGATACAGGCTTCGCAGCAGAAGAGAAGAGAAGGAAGAAAAGGCCGAGACCTTTGGAACTTGGAAATATTCCAAAGAAACGGGAGGAAACACATGCTCACAGAAGAGCTACAACCATCGCCAGATTTAGCGCAGAGGACTGATAGCCATCGGATCTAGGAGGAGTTTCACGAGGTTTAATCTTCGTAAGAAAAGGAGTGGAGCTATCAGATTTCCACATTTTGGAGATTCGGGGTTCCGCATTTTGGGAATCCTGATGAAAAGAGACTGGGACACTTCACGGTGAAATACCCGAAGTTGCAAAATGCGACTTTCCTTTGGAGAAGAACTTCGACATCTCAACTATTCGGATTTTGGGAGGTAGAGGAGGTAGATATTTTGGTACCGAGAATTTCAAACTCCCGGTATGCAAAATCCTGAAAGCATCAGGACCGTCCATTTGTAGGAGGACATGTGGCAGAGATCCAAACCCATCGGGGTTTTGGATACCAGGAGGTCGAAGGAGAAAACATTTGTCACAGAGGATTCGTGAAATTGTGAATCCCAAAGTCCCAAAAAGTGCACACGGACAAGGCTTTGGGGAAATCCCCAAAATGAGCATTTCAGTATTTCGGCTACCGGAAGATGTAGGGGTAAGAGTTCGGAACTCTTGACCCATAGAATCCTAAAAGGATATGAGCCATTGGATCAAGGGAGGTTTTGAGCCATTGATCTTTCCCAGGAGGAGGAGGACTGGATTTTTGGGGTTCGATACTTTGGGAGTATGAGAGGCCAAGGCTTTTGGCAACAGGATTTGCAAAGTCCCAAAACATGAAATCCCGAAAGCGTTGGAGGAGTATTGTCGGGTCACAAGACAGGATTAGATTTCGGCATACCAGGGTTCAGGATTTCGAAAGTCCCAAGGACAAAGAGTCAGGAAACTTGACGGTGAAACTCCCGAAGTCGCGAAACGCAACATATTGTTAGAGTGGGGCTGCGGTCTCAAAATTTTAGAACTTCGACATTTCGGGGTTCGGGATTTCAGAAGTCTCGAAGACAAGGAACCAGGGTATTTCGTTGTTGGAAACCCCGAAGTTCCAAAAGAGGCGTGCGGTCATGGGGGAAAGTGGTCACATAGGCCGAAAATTTTCCATTTCGGCGTTTCGGCATTCGAGGGATCGAGGAACTAGAGGAACTCAATGCCAGGGTTCGCGAAACCTGAAATTTCCTTTTTTCAAAAAAAGGTCACGGTCGTGTCTGGAGGCCGTGTGTAGGTGAAAGCTCGTGCCTGGTGCATGTTTGTGCAGGTAGAGTTTTTGTAAAGGACCTATGGATTTGATTCATTGAAGGTTCCAGCAGGGAACTAAAGGAGTCGCTTTGGCTCGAGGAGAAATCAGAACGATCCTAAGACCGGGAGGTCGCGTAGAACTTGTTGAGGCAGGGGGGCTCTGCACCAAAACCCCAACACAAGCCCGTAAATCCAATCAACTTTTCGATGATTCCCTAGCCTCATGACAATGTTGATTTAACTTAAACAAAAGGCTAATATGGTTCCAACTAATATTCTCACATGCTTGACGCCTTGGCCTCTTATGGGAATACCTCTTGAAGCTACAAAATTTTCAAAATGCTATTCAAAAATATATTTCAGACCACTATGGTCAATCCTTAATTCAAATCTCTTTCCCATGAGATAATTCCTCCACATATTCAATGCATGAACTATGGAAGCAAGCTCCAAATCATGCATGGCATAATTCCTCACATGTTATTTAAGCTTCCTGGACTCATAACTTATGACATAACCATTCTAAGTGAGGACTCCCCCAATTCCTTCTTTGAATGCATCTGTACATGCAGCAAAGCTTTCATTTGGGTCAACAATATTTAAAAGAGGTGCATTGGTAAGTAATTTTTTCAACAGGTTAAAATTCTCTTCACACTCATTTGTCCATTCAAATTTGATTCCCTTCTTTTGTAAAGAATTTATAGTGTGAGAAATCTTAGAGAATCCTTTTATGAATGTCTGGTAGTATCCATCTAATCACATAAAATATCCAACTTCTAAAACATTTCTTGGTTTTGGCCATCCTCTAATGGCTTCCATCTTCTCTAGATCTACTTCTATTCCTTTTTCTGAAAAAAAATGTACCCCAAATAACGGATTTGTTCTTGGTAAAAAGAACACTTTTTTAGCTTGGCATAAATTTGATGCTCCCTTAGTACTTGCAGTACCAATATAAAGTGGTTTTCATGCTCTTACTATGTCTTAGAATAGATAAGTATGTCATCCAAGAAAAAAATGACAAACTTATCCATATAATTTATGAATATCTCATTTATTAAGAACATTAACAAAGTTAGTGCATTGGTCAATCCAAATGACACCACCATTGTTGGTCTAATGAAATGTTCTTCCCTACTACCTGCGGTGTTGACCCAGGGTTCATATATTTCAGGGTACCAACAAAGCCTAAAACTATCGTCCCTTCTGGTAAACCAGAAGGCAACATAGTACACAGAGTGCACTGTGCAGTCTTACCCGAGATAACTTTAAATGGGTGGTTGCAAGACTTAGATGTTTACAGCCTAGGAATGAGTATGAGACATGGGATCTATATTCTGAACCATTTATTATAACTTGTGTTACAAACTACTATTATTCTCTTCTATATTTTGACCTCCGTGGCATCTTTTCTTTATATCCCAACAACAATTAACCAAGCAATATAATAACTCATTCATTCATTACACACAACATTTAACTACTAAAAATATGACAAAGATATGCATGCATTCATCACATTACACAAGTATTACCATGGTTCACCCCCTCCTGGGCTACGTCCAAATATATTTGGCTCTTGGCCCTCTTATTATGTTAGTTCTACAATTCTTGCGCCACGCGCTAACAACTCTAATTATATGGGTAAGATATATACGAGGCGAACTATATCACACCTGACTCCTTGACCTGTGATCTAATCCTCAAGATCTACCTTCTCTTCTCCACTTTAGTTCGATCACTTTACAAAAATAGTTCACCTAATCAAAGCCATCACATAAAACAACTGCACTCTTCATAGGTAGCAAACTGAACCTCTTTTATGATACCTGTGTATCTATATTTATATCTATCGGGATCTTCATCCATTTACAAAAAACCTTACAAAAACGCCAACCCTACTGTCATTAGGTCTTCCTTCTCTACATGTGTTCTTTTCTTCCTTCTAGCTGTCACCTCCTTCTTGCATGCGTGCTTGTTGTGCTTCTTACTAGTTGTCACTTTCCTCTTGCACGCTTTCTTTCCCATGATTATTCTTCCAACTATCATTCTTCTTCATGCACATTTGCTTTCCCACTTTGGCCTACTGCCAACAAACCCCCAACACTGACATGTGACTCGTCCTGAGTCACCTAATATTTCTGAGCTACCTCGATCTCCTCGGTGATCGTCTGGAACTTTTCCCTCAGCTCTGCTACTTTTATCAGTGCCTGCGTAGTCTTCTCCTTAATGGTATCCACTGTCTAAACTGACACTTCGTCGCTCAGTAATCCTGCACATTCTGCCTGTGTCTGCGCCATCTGTTTTCTAGCTGCTTCTACCTGTGCGAGTACTTCTACTAACCATTCTTGTAATAGTTCTATTTGAGCCCGACGCTCCTATTTTTGTGTTTGCGTAGTGATAAGTTCTGCCTACATCTTCTTCAGCTCTTACATCCCCTTGATGCATTTTGGGATTGGTATGGTCTTTTGCCTCTATTTGAGTTCTTGGATTGATGCATTGATCCTTTCCTCTTCCTTGTCCCGACATTCAACCTGTGGATCCTCCTCCAATCTTCTCCAAAGTTGCGCTGCTTTATCGAGCGAGTCAACTACCATGCTAACATGTTTCTCCATCTCCTGTATTTGCACTATTGTTGCCTACCTCCTTTGCTCCTTTACTATCAATGGGGTTGTTGGTGTGAGCTGTTCTCAGAGATCCTCGATCTCCTTCTGGTATCGAGAAATTGCCTACGCAATCTCGGCGATCTTTTCTGCAGCTGGGAGTTCGTTTCCTTGCGCAGTGCTTGGAAGTTTTCCAAAAAATTCTCCCACTCTGCGTTCCAATTCATTCCTACATTCTGTCTCCTTCTAAGTTTCGGATTTGGCCTGCTCATAATATTTTTCCAGTGCTTCCCGCTTCTTTGTTTCTTTCTGTAGCTTGAATAAGTTTTTATGTTCCTGAGACTGCATCTCATGATCAACGCTAACTTGAAATTTGTATAGTTCCCTTGATGGTATCTGTGTCAAGACCAATTGGATGTGGTCCAAATCCTTCAATGGTGTCTATCCCACGATTTCATCCATTCGTAGCATGCTTGGTTTTATGTAGACCGTTGCGTGCATGTGTGGGATTGGGAGGACTGTCTCTCGTTATTCTACCTCCACTCTTTCGTTGGTCTGTGTTGTCGAAGACTCTATGCCTCTACTACTACTTGCTCTCCGGGACTCCCTGAGTGTCTTGAGGAGTTGTCCCATTTTTGCCAACTCTTTTTGTAGTTTGTCCCTGTGATGTGCTATGTTATAGAAGTCTTCTGCTAGACAATCCTAGACCATTCTTGCGATCATTTCTCCATCGTCCTTCATGATCGTATAGTCTGGTGATTCTCATTATGCCTTATATTTATTGTGTATGCCTGCTTCCTGTACAGTTGGTCTCTTAGTTCCCCCTGATTCCTATGTGATGGGATTTGGGGTGGCCTCCTGCGCTCCTTTAGCTTGCTTTGGTTGTTCAGTGGTCTCTTTATGCCCCTTCTGGTTCCCTATCAACCTTGACCCTTTTTTTGCATGAGTCGGATTGTTTTGTCCCGTCCTTGGTTTCTTGGGCACTGGGATTTGCGGAGGCTGTGTTTTCGCCTGTGCTGCTTCTCCTTTTGCAGGTCCTTCTGGTACTTCCCGAGGAATGGATGGGATCCTCCATGTGTCAATCCATTCATTGAAGATCATTTATATATCACCTTCTATGATGCAATAGCACATTGATAGCCACTATTTATCTGGATTCTGCCTTGGTTGTATCCACATGGATTGACGTGTAGCCCAGAAGTTAGCGATGTCCCCATATCGCACGATAGCCTCTGGTGTTATTCTCCATGATCGGTTGATAGATTCCTGTTTGTCCTGTAGGTATGCTTCAAATATGATTCCATTTTCCCTCTTATGCCTGGCCTGTGGCCCGGATCTTAGAAATAGATATCTCTCTCTTGCTGGCTGTGGTCTAGTACAAAAAACTACATATTATAGTTCCCGCCATCCCATGAAGGCTATGAGGGTGAGTAGGCATGAGTAATGGAATTCTCTACCAAGGTCTTGTGCATCCTTGTAGTCCACTTGGGGCAAGTTTAATAGATAATGCACCCAGCTCATGAAGGTGCCTTTTGTGCACTGAGCTGCAACTGCAATGACTCCCACTGGTACTTCATCTTTGCGAATTTTTTTTAACATTTTATAGGCTAAGATATTTGCACCCAATTGTGTCGTTGCATTGTTGATTTGTTTGATTATAATTCCTCTTGTCCCCCTAGCGGTACCATAATTCTTCTTCATTTCCTCTGCTAACGCTTTCTCCTTGGATTTCTCGTCCAGAATCAACACAGGATCCATACCTCGGCTGGGTAGTCCTATTATCTGTGTGATAATCTCGACAATTATGGGGACAATTTTGTCCAGCCATATATCCCCTTCATGCACAACTGCTAAAAATTGCTTAACGCATGCTGCCGCGTACTGGCCTCTACCAAAATGTGGAAGTTTCAGCAACCCTAAAATGCTTGTTCTGTCTAGTCCAACTGCCCAATAATATGGTTGGTTGATTGTTTCCCCAAGTTGATTGACCACTATGTTCTTCATAAAAATCCTCAGCGCAAGTTCCAGGTACTTGGTTTTGTCTGATACGTCATGGTCGGAATACTTGAGCTTCCTGAAGTGACCTAGTAGCTGCAGATCTACATGTACTGCCTCTGGTATGTGTGGTAGCACAATTTCTGTTGTCGGTTTCTTGCGGGGTGAGCTTGGTATCAGAACTCTGTCTTCTTGCTGTGGTGGTTGGTACGAAGTTCTAGCAACTCCTGGTTGCTCCTCTATAAACCATTCTGGCCAAGCCGAGGTAGTTCTTGTGGTCTCTTCTATTGGTTTACCTAGGCCGGGTACCTGCAACTCGTTTAGTTGCCCCTCTAATCCTCTATTCGATGTCTTTCTGTTAAGTTCTGTAGCTGGTTCAATGCTTTTTGGTTGCACTTCCTGTTGGGTTTCCACTTCCTCATTCTGAGGTTCCTGAGCCACTGTTGCCGTGTCCTCTTTCATGGCCTCTACTTGTGGCTGTTGAATCTCTTCCAATATCGGTGGAGAGTTCAACAGTGTTATCTCTGGGGATGGGATCTCATCGATATCAACGATCTCTGGCTGCTGCTGCTTGTTTTCTTCCAGCAGTTCTCGTGACCTAGTTTGAACCCTGGTCGGTCTGGCTGTCTGGCTTGATTCATCAGACTTCTTTGGTGCCATAGTGATGAGTGTTGAACATTTGTTGATTTTGAGGGACTGTGGTGATCTCTGTGGTCTCACTTTGTTCATTCGGGTTGTTGTTTCTCTCTCTCTGTTCTCCTTTCACGAATAGACTAGTTGCTTCTGTGCTCGCGTGTTGTATGGGCTTATCATGAAGCTTATCAAGGAAGCTTCCTCCATGATGTGATTAATGCACCATAACTATGGGTTCAATGCATCTGTGATAGTTTCATACTTTCCATTACACTTACTTTGTCGTTTCCAGTTGTCATATTTAATGTGATGTTCCATCAGTCCTTGTTGTGCCTTAATTCCACCTAGTGTTGTCCTGTCATCCTGCTTTTGTTGACTTTCTGTTTCCCGCTCATTTTTCTTTGGCATGTAACCATTGTTCTTTCCTTTGCTACATTCAAATTTTGAGCATCCTGTGGATTTTTTATCTATGGCGTGCTTCATGCTTTTCAGTTTTTTTTTTTTCTTACTACATGGTGGGTGGTCGACTATCCTTATGCAGCTTCAGTCAGATCCCATTGATCATTCCTCTAAGGTTTGCACCTACTAAATCTCTTAACTTTACAGCTCCACCGTCTATTACAGATTTGACCTCGTATGGTCCTAACCAATGCATTCTCATCTTTCCTAGGTGCTGAAACAATTTGCTGTCATAGAGCAATACTAGATCTCCTTCCTTGAAAGTCTTATTCTTAATGTGTCGATCGTTCCATGCTTTGTCTCTGGCCTTATTCACTTGTTGATGGAATCCTGCCAGGATTCGGTCTTCCTCCATTGCTAATAGATGGTTTAGTCTTTCCTGTATTGTGTTGTGTTATGTCATTTGTGTGATAGTTGCTACGTGTAAGCTGGGTACTAAGAATTCTAATGGCACTACCGCTTCTTGGTTGTAGACTAGTTTGAATGGTGTGTGCCCTGTCAAATTCTTGCATGTCATCCTATACACCCATAATATTGCTGGTACTTTGAGGTTCCAGTCATCTCTACTGACGTTATAGATCTTTGTCAATGCATTCTCTAGAATTTTGTTGAAGGCTTCTACTGTGCCATTCGCTTGTGGATGATACGATGTTCTTTTTTGGTGGTGAACTTCAAACTCTTCAAGAATCGCATGGATGGTGATATTTATGAAATGCATGCCTTGGTCACTCATCAAGACTCTTGGGCACCCAAACCTAGTAATTACTTGTTCAAATAATAAGTGTGCAATTGTCTCTATGCTGCAGTCTTTTACTGGTGTGGCTTCCACCCACCTTGTTAGGTATTCCATCGTGATGATGATGTATCTTGCCCCTATTCTTTTGGTTGGTGGGTTAATTGATCCCACAAATTCTATTGCCCATTTATCAAATGTTTGTAATGTCACTTGTGGTCGTAATGACATCTCGTCCCTTTTGTTGGGTTTGCCTACCCTTTGATAGACATCGCATCCCTGACAGTACTCTTTCAAGTCTATGTGGATCATTGGCCAGCATAATCCTGCACAGAGTACCTTCTGCATGGTAGCTTTTCCTACATAGTGTCCTCCTGCCAATCCCTCATGGGTTTCTGCTAAAATTCTTGATCGTTCATTCTCTAATACGTACCTTTGTAAAATGCTATCTGTGCCCATTTTATATAGATGTCCTGTGATCAGTTGATAGTCGGTTGCACGAACTACCAGATTCTTCTTCTATGTGGTGGTATATTCTTGTGCCGTGGTACCTATGATCAAGTACTGGATGATCTCTGCAAAGTAGTCATCAACAATCTGTACTAAGAATAATTGTGCATTCGGAAAATTGTCTTCTAAGTTCATGAGTTCTTTTCCATTTGTGACCCGTGATAGGTGGTCAAGTCCTGCATTCAATTTTGTTGGTTTGACTATTACTTCAAAGTCAAATTATTGAAATAATAGTAACCATTGACAGATTCTCCCCCCCAACACTGGCTTGTTGACTAGGTATTTTAGGGTTGAGTGATTTGTAAACATCTTAAATTTTTTTCCCAATAGGTAGTGTCTGAACTTTTGCAGTGCGTAAAGCATACCTAGGCCTTCTCTTTCCTTCGTGTTATAATTTGGTTTTGAGTCTGATAGTTTTGTTCTTGAGAACGCTATCAGGTGATCCAAGTCTCCTACTCTTGGCTGCACTAAGATATCTCTGAGTGCTATCGCTGATGCATCTACATGCACATGGAATGTCTTTCCGCAGTATGGAAATATTAGTCTCGATGCACTGACCATATTTTCCTTCAGGGTATCCAAACCGTGTTGACACTCATCATTCTATTGGTACTTTGTATCCTTCCTTAACAGTTTTTCCATTACTGTTGTGATCTGTGCATATCCTTTGATTAATTTCCTGTAGTATCCTATGTGTCCTAACATCGCTCGTAGATGACACACTGTTTTTGGTGCTGGTAAATTGATGATAACTACGATCTTTGCCAGATCGACCAATAGCCCTTGTTTGCATACTATATGGCCCAATAGTATCCCAAACGGTGTTCCAAATATACATTTATTTATGTTTAGTGATATCTGACACTGTCTGCATCATTCTAGCATCAAGTGTAAAACTTCCACATGGTTTTTCAATAGACTATAGACTGTCTAGTCATCCAAGTATACTTCTAGAAACTGATGGATGAATTCCTTAAATGCTATGATAACCACTCTGGAGAATATTGTTGGTGCATTCTTCAGTCCAAATGGCCTGACTGTATATTGGTAATGTTAGCACCATGATTTTCATCGCTAAGGTTAGAGATTTTTCAACAATTTGCAAAGTCATGCCTGCCATCACCCATGTCATTTTTATGCGTGGCATCATCTAACATCTCCAAGGGCCAGTTTCAAAGGGAAGCTTATCATTTATTTATTCCCATTTCAATTTGAAATTGAGTGTTGTAAAATTCACTGCGGACTGCCAAATTCACTGTGCACCGCACTTAAGATGTTTTCGCACAAAGAATTTCATCACACAGAGGATGCTTTCGTGCAGAGGATGTTGTCGCGCAAATAAGGTTGTCGTGCATAGGATGTTGTCACACAGTGGATTTCTCTATGCAGTGTGTTGTCGCGCATATGATGTTGTCGTGAAGTGGATTTCGTCACGCAGTGGGCTGTCGCGCATAGGATGTTGTCGCATAGTGGATTTCATTTCATTGTGGTTTTTTGCACATAGGATGTTGTCCCATAGTGGATTTTCGTGCGCACGGGCTATAGGTCGCACTGCACAAATTACTGGTTTAGTGGTCAACTTCAAGATCAATTTATAAACAACTAGAGAGGAATTTTCAAAATCCTGAGAGGTTTGTTTTTAGCACAAACCAAATAATAAAAACCTCTCTCATATTTATAAAATGTGTCACAGATTGGGAGATTCGAAGGAATCTTGGAGACCTATTTTTCAGTTTTCGTGATTTCCTGTCCGAGACATGTTTTTGCAACATGTATTTCGGCCAACTAGAGATGATTTTCAAGAAACCGAGAGAGGTTTTTATTTATAAAAATCTTAAATAGAAAAACCTCTCTCAGATTCTAAAAATAATATTTTATTAGTGATATACAATGTCATATGTAATGCCTATTTTACCAGTTTGTTGCACATTTTGCTGTGTTTTTGTTGTAGGTTACTGTTGCGTAGCAGATTTGTTGTGCAGGGATAACAGAGTGTCCAGCAGTGCAAATGATGGCTCATCACAACCATGTGGTCTAATTTGAATCATGATAAATGACTATAAATAATATTTTGGTTACGATTATGATTTGGCAAAGTTGGGTTTTCTATTTTTAGTGAATCCGTTGAAGTTATTGTTATTTTTCAAAGAAAACAGATCCATGATTCCAAGAGAGAGTAGCTCGACCCTAATAGCCAAGGGTGACATTAGATTTATACATATGGGGATCATTTTTATGTAAACAAATTTGGTTGGCAATTTTGAGAAAATGACTGCTATTATATGTAATCTGAGTTTTTGACTGAAATTTAATACAAAGGTCCTATGATTTGATGAAAAGATTCTAGTTGTGATAGTCGAATGTATTTTGTTTCTTATTTGTGTATATGTTTCCTGTTATCTCTTATTTCATATCTCATATTGTCTATTTTGGAACGAATTTTCGAACCTGTGGATTTGTTGTACTGCGCCCCTTGTACGCGCCACTTAGACAAAACGTTTTTCTCTCAATCTAACTCTGAATTCATCCACAACGACGCTCTTGAGTTGCTTCCTGTGTTTTTCTCCCACCACACTTTATGGTTTACACTGAAGGTTGTTACTCACTTAGCCTTGTCCTCTCGAATCCAGTCACTAAGTCATTTGTTCTGTCTCTTCCTCAGACCGACTCCATAGCCTGAGTTTTACTTTTCTGCACCAATATAACCAAAAACATTTTATCATCGGTGTTAAATCTAGCCACTGTTTGCAAATTCATATCCTATGCAGAGACCGTGCCATTTCTGGAAGAGACCTCTCCATATCCGAAAGGCTAGTTTCGGGTCTCAAAGTTGGTTGAAAAAGTTACCTTCTGTTGGATCATGTTGTCATTGATGCCAATGGTTTGATTGATGATGCCAATGGTTGGATTGATGTCAAGTGATTGATTGATGTCAAAGGATTGATTGATTGATGTCAAAGGATTGATTGATTGATGATTGATGTAATATAATATGTATTTTCCTTGATGAGAATGCATATATGAATATGGATCAATGAGTTGTCATTGATATGATG
>JZKD02S1728078.1:41584-64977 GCA_000966675.3 Picea glauca
TATGATTATTTCAAGTTGGGGTTGTTGACTAATCCAAAACTAGTCATGGTTGAGACAAGCAGTTGATGAGTTGGCACATACATGAGGTGTATAGTTGATGATGTTGCTACATATTGATGAGTAATTGTTGATCATTATTTGATACATGATTGGTATATACTTGGTACATGGTTGGATGCACTTGTTTATAGTACAGGTTGATTACAGGTTGTTTGGCACAGGTTGGTGCATGGTTGATGCATTTTTTTATGTTGACAGATTGATATCTGTTGAGGATTGTTGTCTCATCTCAGTTGGTGCTGAGAATGTAATTTGAGTCTTGCATATAGATCTAGTTCTCTTGTAGATTTTTACTCTATTCAGTTGTTGTTGAAAACCCCCTGGATTGAAGTCCATAATAAAAAGAAAAATTGTACATACATCTTGTGTTCTTTGTGTTCCTTGTGGAGATGATTTGTTGATGATATGTTGCTGATATATGTTGTTGATATGTATTCACATCTAACTGATTATAAATGACAACAATGAGTAATGAGCAAATTTTGAATGTTAACTACGGAGTTTTTGTGTAAGAGGGAAGTTTTTGGAAAAAAATCCCCACACTCATTCACCCCCCCTCTAAGTGTGTTAGGTGTGTCCAACACCTTCGTCATCTGTTTATCAGCCAAATATATTTACGGAGTGCTAACAGGTAAGATCCCCATTCTGTCGTGAACGTGGTCTTGTGTCTATCCTCCTGTGCTATCTTAATCTGATGGTAGCTTGATAATCCATCAGTGAATGAGTAAGCTTCATGTCCACCCACATTATCTAACACTTCATCCATGAACGGTGTAGGGAATGGGTCATGTAGGCATGCATCATTCAAATTACTCAATTCAACGCATATCCTAATCCCTCTTCCTTGTTTCTTCTCCTGTACGACCATCGGGCTTATCCATTCTGATTCCTTGACTAGTTCGATTATGCAGGCTTCGATCATCCGGTCGATCTCCTCTTTAACTTTCTGTTTATATATGGGGTTTAGTCTATATGGTCATTGTATAATCGGTCTCTCTTCGGGTCTGAGGGGTATCTTCATCTCTCCCAGTTCTCCTGCTATACCCTTCATCTCTATAAATGTTGTGGGAAACAAGTCGTTGTATTTGTGCAAAAATTCTGTGATGATTTCTACTATTGGCTCATCCCAGTAGTCTCCAATGTATCCACAAGAAGTATATGATTTCTTGGGTATCACATTCACTTTGGATCTTAGGTCTAGTATGATATCTCCCATATTGAAATCCTGAATGTTTGCATTTAGTCTAAATTAGCTACTTGTTCTTCTTCTTGTGTGTAGGTGATTGACAATTTTCGGTTCTAGATTGTGTTTCATCTCACTGCTACATTTCTCTAGGGTGTTTTTCAATATTTTCACAGATGAAGGATCACTTAACATTTTTATGCATGATTGCAAAAAGTCTTTGATAGTACTTACTTTTCCCTTGGGTGTCATTCCAGTGGTATCATCCAATGATGGCGACATTTCGTATTCTGGTGCTTCATGGAATGGTTGCACAGTGGAAGTCGACACTGTGTCCACCTTCTGAAATTCTTATTTGGCTTCCTTAAAAGTCTCCTTTTCCTTGGGCGTGTCGAACTTCTTTCTTGATTCGGTGTTCTTCTTTACCCATTGGTTATGTGCGGGTTCCTATCGAACTGCATCATTTCCTATTTTCGTTCCTCCACAAGTGACTATATTGATGTTCCATCCATCCTCCCTTGCTTCAGCTGAAATCCATTGAACATTATGATTATTCTCATTCCTCTTTTCTTGGAATTTTACTAATATTGTCGGACATTCCTCTGTCTCATGATCCGATGTGCGACAATACATACAAGTCACTGGTGGTCATGGGCATTCCTATGCATAATGTCCCAATTGCTGACAATTGTGACATGTGACTGGTCCTCTACCACATCCAAAACCTCCTCTAGCTCATCCTCCTCGGTAGCCTGCTCAGTCCCCTCTCGACACATTGTACTGTGGTGCTTGATTATACTGTATAGTATTACACTAGGGTTGCGTCAATTTGTACTACGTCTATGTGTTATTGTATGGTTGCTACGCAATATTGTACTACTATTGCACAATGTTCTATGGAGATGAGGCTTGATTGAACTGTGGTGTTGCTTTCCCAGTCATCATTTCAGCCTGTACGCTATATGCGTATGATTTTCTTTCTCGCATTAGCTCCATAGTTCTGCAATCTTTGTCTTTGTGGCCCAGTGACTTACAAAAGGTGCGGTAAGAATTCTTTGGAACTGTCTGGTACTTCTGCATCATCATGCAGTGATAAGGGTCGTGACCCGGTTTCTTTCATATTTTGCACCATAATACTCCCTATGGTAACAGGTTTGGCATGCCTGTTGCCATATACTGTGTGAATGTTGGACATTTGTTCTTGTGGTGTCCTTCTGTCCTGCATGTGGTGCACCAAACGACTTCTCATTTTTCCTTGTTCTTATTCTAGTTCAACTAAAATGTTAGGTTCTTCAAATCCTCCTTCAATTCTTCGATAGATGGGTCTGTCTACTGGTACTGGTTCTCTTCCAGCTGCAAGGCTGCCTGTAGAGCCTCGGTCTGCATCTGAAACTTCTGTTGCCGTAAGGGATATTTTGGGTGTGGGAGTAGTGAGTTGACAAATAGGTGTCGGTGCTGCATCTCGGTCATAAGGTATTTTAACTTCCCCTTCAGTCACTTGAGTATCTGGTCAATCTCCCATAAAGACTCTCCTGGTTTCTGTATTATATCAATCATCTCGTTCATATACTAATCCTCTGAGCTCATCTTCTGGAACTCATTAATCAACAACTTCTTAATGTATTCCAATGTTCTCATCGTCCCAGGGGAATTGTTCATGTCTAGACTCATGTACTAGTCTAGTGCGCGGTCTCTGAGCATGATCGCTAGCTGCACAAGTTTGGTATCTTCATCAGTGATCTGTTTTGCCTCCCAAATATTTTCACAAATGAATAAATGCTTCTCAGGTTCTTATGTTTCTTCTCCTCGAAATTCTGGTAATCTGATAGTGAGATCGTGTCCTACCATTCTAAATATTGAACTTCTACCTCCGTCGTGCGGTGTAGATACTGGACTAGTACTACCTAAACTGGCTCCTCCAGTTGTTTCTCCTGCGGTAGATGTACTTCTTGCTGTCGGACTTCCTCCAAATTTTGGTTGTCTAAACAATGGTGTTCTCTTTGGTGTATTGGTCACACATGGGTTTATGGGTTCAACACTGACATTAATATGGAAAGGATGGCTATATTCTCCTCTGGTTCTTGGGCCTCTTATTTTATTCTCATAGGTTACGCATAGGATTTCCTCAATCTACTCCACAACCCAGAGATCCTCTACCTATTCCTCATCACTTTCCAATCCCTCCCTCGCGACTACGACTCTCTTCTTGGTATTCACCTTGTATTGGTAGGGTACTCCGCTACGCGTCGTTCCTGATGACACCAAGATCCACTTAAGTTGGTCATCATCCATCAAGATCAAGTCCAAGAATTCCTCCTCCTTCTTTCCTTTATCCTCACCTTCGTCCATTTATCCTCTCTCTATCAGTGCTTCCCCCCTTCCCCCATGCACACAGGGGAGTCTAGCTGTCTGATTCCATTGTCATTACACCTTTGTTATATAGAAATATTTTAATAGAATTATACAGTGATCAAATGTACCTTCCTTGGGGTCCACATAGAAATTCCTGCTCTATTGCGTTGTATGACTTTTTTGTGTCGACTGCAAACTCTGTGATGAAGCCTTCCACAATACGATCAAGCCAAAAGTCGATTGCGCGAGTGAATTTGTTGTTCACCTGCTATAACTGCTCAACCTGTACTGGGGTCGAATCGAGCTGTCGGACCCGATTTGTCACATGGTTATCTTTCAACCTTAGTATCCACTCCTGCAGTAGGTGGGTAAAATCACAAAAAAAGACTTCGTGTAAATTTGTAAACATGTATTTATCCAGATATTTGGGAGGTGTGATGCTAGGGTTTCTATTGTCTTTTTGGGAAAAATCTATCTCTTCAGTTCTCAACCAGCCTTCGATTTCTGATTTCGTGGGGTTCCATGGTCTCAACATTCCCTTCTAGTGTCTCAGTGGTCTTTTGGTTTCCTCATTCTTTTCTCATGTATTCTATCTCATCTACTCAGTCCTCTCTTGTTCCTCTTAACACAACAACAGAACCATTTGTTGGTATGATGAACTGTTCTTCCCTACTGCCTGTGGTGTTGACCCAGGGTTCATATCTTTCAGGGTACCAACAAATCCTAAAACTATCAACCCTTCTGGTAAACCAAAAGGCAACACAGTACACAGAGTGCACTGCGTAGTCTCACCCGAGATAGCTTTAAATGGGTGGCTGCAAGAATCAGGTGTTTACAACCTAGGATTGAGTATGAGACATGGGATCTGTATTCTAAACCATTTATTATAACTTGTGTTACAAACTACTGTTATTTTCTTCTATATTTTGACCTTCATGGCATCTTTTCTTTATATCCCAACAATAATTAACCAAGCAATATAATAACTCATTCATTCATTACACACAACATTTAACTACTAAAAATATGACAAAGATATGCATGCATTCATCACATTACACAAATATTACCATGGTTCACCCCCTCCTGGGCTACGTCCACAAAGATTTGGCTCTTGGCCCTATCATTATGCTATTTCTGCAATTCTTTCATCGCACACTTACAACTCTCCTCAGATGGGTAAGATCTATATGAGGCGAACTAGATCACACCAGGATCCTCAGACTGTGATCTAATCCTCAAGATCTAAATTCTCTTCTCCACTTTAGTTCAATCACTTTACAAAAATAGTTCACCTAATCAAAGCCATTACATAAAAAAAATGCACTCTTCATAGCTAGCAAACTGAACCTCTTTTATGATACCCGTGTATCTATATTTATATCTATCGGGCTCTTCAAACATTTACACAAAACCTTACAAAACCCTAACCCTACTGTCTTTAGGTCTTCCTTCTCCGCATGCGTGCTTTTCTTCCTTCCAGTTGTCACCTCCTTCTTGCATGCACGGATGCTATGCTTCTTACCAGTTGTCTCTTTTCTCTTGCACACTTTTTTTCCCACGATTGTTCTTCCAGCTGACATTCTTCTTCATGCACACTTTATTTCCCACTTCAGCCTACTACCAACAACCACAAATTCATAATGTCCATACATGGTTCTAAAGGTTGTGTTACTAATGTCTTCTTCCTTGATTATTACCTGACGGTATCTTGATCTTCGGTCTATCTTTGAAAATATCTTTTCTCCTCTTAGTTGATCAAAAAAGTCAACAATAATGAGTAGAGGGTACTTTTTATATATAGTGGCTTTGTTCAGTTGTATAAATTCAATACCCAACCTCAATGTTCCATCTTTTTTACAAAGAGTATTGGTGTTCCCCAAGGTGAAACTCTTGGGTGTATGTACCCTTTCTTCAACAATTCCTCCAATTTAATTTGTAGCTCTTTTAATTATGGTGTACTCATTATGTAAGGATTTTTTGATACATGGGCAGCCCCTTGTACTAAATAAATAGAGAAATATGTCTCCCTCTTAGGTGGAAATCCAAGTATGTCTTGGAATACATATTCAAATTCTTGCAATACTGACAAATATTCAAGGCTTGGTCCTTTATTGTTTTTTGGATCCTCTACATGAGTTGCATACAATTGACATCCTTTTCTAAAACATCTCTTCAGTTGTAAGGCTGAAATCTCTCTTATATAAATGGGTCTTGGAATTCCTCTCACACTGGTCTATTTTCCTTCTTCATCAAGACATGTAAATGTCTTGTCATGAAATTTTAGAAAAACTTTAAGTTTGTCCAACCAATCCATTCTTATTAAGATATTATAGGATCCTAATGGAATTATATTCATATCAAAATTAGTATTCACTCCATTCAGGTTTATGGGAAAACTTTTAATAGTCTCATTGATCCTTCGTTTGGTTCCAGTGGCTAGTTGTACCAAACTTTATTTTTCAAGATTACTTTTTTCCAAATGTGATCTATCCACTATTTTAGGATCAATGTAGCTATGGATTGCTCCTGAATCAATTAAAATATTAAAAGTTTGATTAATGATCTTACCTTCCACTTCAATCATATTGGATTGGTAATCTACTTTTTGATCTTCTAGGGCTGCATATATTCTTGAAATACATCCACCCATGTCTTCTACTTTTGTATCCTCTTGGATTTTGTGCATAGTATTAATTTTGTCTCCTTTTTGAGGAAAATCCTTGTATAGGTGGTCTTCTTTGCATTCCCAGCATTGGATTGGTGGTCTTCTCCTTTTTCCCAAGAAATGTTCTCTCTTGGATTCTTCCTTAGCAGGTTGATCTTGTTGATTTCTATTAGGAATGTTTCTATTGAAAGAAGGTTTGAATACTTTCCTTCTCTGATCATATTTCTCCCTCTTCTTATCCTTATAGGATTTCAACAAACATTCTCTTCCCTTTCCTTTCTCATACATGTACTTAGCCTTCCTGATGGTCTCTGTCAAAGTTATGGGTTCATCATATTGAATATTTTCTTTATAAAATGATGGTGGTCCACTTAAGAACCTTTGTATCTTCACCTTCTCATATTTTATAAACCCTACATACTTCATCAATCCCAAGAAATTATTTTCATGTTCTTCCATGGTTGTGCTTCCTAATCTAAGTTCAAAGAACTCTTGCATTTTCTTGTCATAGAAATGATCTGAAAGGTACTATTTTTGTAAATATCTCTTGAATTGTTTCCAAGTGATCATGTTATCATTAATGTGTTCAAATTGCTTCAGTTGATCCCACCACACAACTGTAATTGAAAATGCTTCCTAATTCCAAGTAGCAAGGCTTCAACATAATATTCCTTTTCTCTTTCACCATCAAAGGATGGTGTCTTAAGATTCCTCATCTCTTCTTGCAAATTGTCTAATTCATGTCTTCTTCTTTGGTGCCTAACAAGAGACACTATTGGAATACTTATAGAATATTTAGATGCATAAAATTTCCTTACTGAGTATGGAGACGAGTGATGTCTATTAGTTCWTCTAGTAMTTCTTGAATGACCAACTCTTTTGTATTTATCTCTTCTTTCATGATTTMTTCCTTCTTCCTCATGTCTTGAATCTAATCCATTCTTTACYTGCATATCAACTAATTCATKCTTTGCATMACTTGAKAATTTATTTGATTRTGTTCTCTCATCATATTCTCATTGTCTTCCTTGTAACTCTGCATTTATATCTTCAAGCTTCTCATGGTATCTAATAATGTTGTTTGATCCTCTCTACTTCTGTGCCTATTTGACTCTATTTTTGCATTACTGACACTAATGTTTTTACCTTTGGATTCTTTCCCATGACTAAAGGCTCCCTCTCCTTCTTCCATGTCCCAAATATGTATTATTATCTTGGACTAATATGGTTATATACTTAATTCTACAAAATTTGCAAGAAACCAATTTGTTAGAGTTATGCATGTTATGGAAATATGTCAACACGAAGAAATATGATGGATAAGGGATAGGAAAGAGAAGACAATGAATCCTAATCCCAATTGTAGTTGAACATAGCGTCAAACATGAAGTATTGGGTTATTATAGTGAAGAGGAAAGGGCCATTAAATCCAAGATCATATTTGTAAAGGCAAAGGACGTGAAAGAGTTGGCTTGCTCATCAAAAGAAAGATAAATAGTGCATGAATGTAACAACCAACTACCACCCCAACCTTCTTGTGGAATATTGTAGAAGGTTAGTGATGATAAGAGTTCAAAGAGTAAGTCTACACCTACTTAAAAGAAAAAACAAGAAGATCAACTAAAAGAATAAGAGGAGGAAGAACATGAATTGTGTGTATGGATCAGCTAAGGAATCCTTTTTTTTCATTGCTACATGAATAAAATCCATTGTGTTTGTATCTATTAGTACTCATGATTATTCTCATTCTATGGGAATAAATTTCATCATGTGACATCTTTTTGGGATATACAATCCACATACCACAAGTTGGATTACTTCTAGATAAGGAATTGCAAGAAGATGCATGAAACCAATAGTGAATTCAAAGACATGGGGAGAAAACAAGCATGTTAATAAATCCATACAAAAATGAAAATGACTTTTTACACCATTGCAAGTTGAGTTCCCATTGGGAATAAAAATGTTGGCAACTTCAGCAAAAGATTCACCCTAGAAACCACACAATCAATAAAGGAGTGTGGAGAGTGAATATTGAAGAATATGAAGAGTTTCATGCATCTCCAGTCCAAGGAGCATAAGCTATCCAAGGAGCTATAGCAACTCAAGGGGGTCAATGGGACCAATAAGATGAAAAACAAGTTGATTCCAAGGATAGCCATAATCCAATTGTTGTTTTCAATATTTCATTATAAGAAACAATTCTTGAAGACGTGACTAAGATTAGTCTATAGAGGTCAATAACCTTGGTGGGGTTCTTGATAATTCCATGACAATTAGCAAAGAAAACATAATTTTGACTGATGAATTTTGATTACACACAAAGTTTTTCATCTAAATTATAGTTTTGTAGAGATAGAGTGCATAATCATGTGTAGGCATCAGAGAGTTGCTTCCATGCCAGGAATAAATTGATCCCAAAAGAAGAAGGCAAGTCGTACTTCCTTTTGTGGGGTTGTTGTGTGAGGGCATAACTACTAGGATGTCATTGTACATGCCAGTCATTTCAATTAGGTGAAATATGATACATTAAATAATCAAACTGGGGATCGTAAAATGATGAAGTGCAATTCAAAATATATGCAAGTATTAGGTCTATCTAATTGTGCATAAGGAAAAATTGTTGATTACCTTAGCTGTAGAAAACAAAGTTTTTCTTTAGCTACAAAAAGAACAGAGTAGTTTTTAATGATGCATAAACAGATTAATCAAGACATGAGTACAATATAAACACTTAGGATCATCAATATAATATATTGTTAATGGAATTCAATATTCTAAGTCTATGAGAGTTCCAGCAGTTGAGATAGCAATCAATTATTCAATTAAAGTATGTTGCACTAGTTTCCTTATGTAAACAAAAATGAATAAATTTGTATAAAGGAAATGACCAGAAATGTAATTCACATAATTGAATAAATAAAAAATTACCAACAATAAAGTAATTGAGCAGTTCACCCCTCCTAATATGGGCCTCCTAGCTTGGGGAACACTACTTAGAAAAGGTCATCTGAACTAATCTCTTATAAACTCAAAACATGTAACTCACGAAAGTGAACACTAACTAAAACTTGATATATTAATTTCAAACAACAATACGATTACAAAAAAATATTATATCAATGATATCCATCCCTATGAAGGTATAATAACCCATATTTATTCATACAATCAAGATCATATAGATCCAAGTCTCATAGATCCTCAAACCGGTCACAACATTTTATGAGAAAATCCATTTTAGAGAATCATTCATATTACCTAGATCCTTCCTATTTTGAGGAAACCGCTCACACTTCAGATAATTAGGCTCGTTTTACACAAAACCAGTGTCTCGGATTTCCAATATTTTCCTTCATCTACTCAGAAATCGCACCACAAAATCACTGCTTGGAAATAGATGTGACTTGACAGGAATATTTGACCAAGAGCTGGAGCTTCGTGTTATCAACTTGGTAATTATCTAATGAAAAAATAACCATCTCTAACCTTCTATCTACAAATTTCATGTGGAAAATTATCATTTGGAAAAGAGGAAGTATGAAAATCGATGTTGATGGTAGTAGGAAGTAAATCGTGGTAGAAAGAACTGAACTTTGGTAGCAAGAATTGAATTGTGGCTAAATAATTCATCAATCATCATTAGTAAACCAACCATAATCCTAATTAATTCATCAAAAGTTAATAAAATATATGACAATTAACCACTTAATGCTTATAAACTTGTCAAGACTCATTTACAAAGAATTATGAAGGTAAATGGCGATGAAAGGTGAGAGTATGCAACAAAAGTGATAAAATGAGATGACTTCAAATGGTGAAAAATATGACAAAATGACAACCCAGAATCTCCCTCATGCCAATGAGGTAGGGATTTTCACAATTCAATTATTTCAACAATGTCTGGTAGCAACAAATGTAGTAGATGATTGATATTTTGATCCGCACTAATTGTGTTTACTTGATGGGTTTAGCATACTTTGTATGAAAATCAAAACTAGAAATTGTGAGTATAATAGAGTTAAATAAAAGGTGGAAGGTACACAAGTATAAGCATAAATCAATGAAGTATTTTCCACAAATCAACCCTTAAACCAAAAATAGTCATAGATGCCTCCATATGCATGGACAAGAAGTTGTGTCAAGTGTCCTCACTAAGCTAGGCACTAGCTTCCGAAGTGCATGAAATATAAAATTTTGTCACATAAAATGTTGTTCAACCCAAAAAAGAAACCTCCTCCATGAATAAAATCCAAACACTCAAACAAGAAATTAAAAGGATGAATTTCAAATTATTATAAAATCATTCTTTCTAACAAATCTTTAAATTTGATCATCAGATCATTGGCTTGTACTGCTCAAATGTACTGACTTATGATTGAGATAGCAAGACATATGTTCAGAAAATAAAGTTTTCATCCTCTTTGGCCTTGCTTTGAAACACATACAAATGATTTATGTTGTATCTTTTCATCCACACACCTATATCTTAAAAATGTTGAGTGGAACATTGTATACTATGTTCTATGTCAAAGGTAAAATCTGTCGGAAATATTATTTCAAATTAGTAGTCAACAATCAACAAAATTACCTTAGTTTGTTGATGAAGTTAGAGGATGCTTGTTGTGGAAACCATATTGAAATGATGTCTACACTATTGGTTTATTTCGTATATTGAAACTAATCTCATATGCTACGTCAATCATGGTTTGATGACATTGAATACCTTACAACAACTAGCAGAAATAAGCTTTACCCATTTAATGAGAACAATGGACCATAATATCAACAGGAAGAATAGATGCATGATTATGATTAAAGCATATTTACTACTTGAGGAAAAATGGAAGTTATGTGTTAATTCATAGTTAAGGAATATGAGTAAACCACGACTCTCTTCATAGTTTTAGACAAGGGATGATGTATTTGGGTGGATGTAAAAATTGTCCCAAAGCTCTATAAATATCTCCATCCTTGTTTTGTAAACTATATCCTAATGAATATATTTGATTGATTTTGATTTAGAGTTGTCCTATTGACGTGATCATGATGGCTTGGAAGGTTTTCACTAGCTTCTTACAAATCATTGATGATTTTTTCCTATCATATTCTCATATCAGAAACTGTTAAAAGAAGTACACCATTAAACTGCAGAAATTGTTAAGTTATTTCCTATGTTTAGTGCATGAGGTTAAAGCCTTAGAGAATATTTTTAAAAATAAGGAAAGGTAATAGATCCCAATAATAAGGGAGGACCATTACAACATTACTACTTTTGTAGTACTCTGAATGCTCCCTGAGTTTCCTAACCATCTATTCAAGGAAATTAAATAACTAGGAAAAACTCAGCCTTTCAAGAGAATTGAGCTTAACCCAATCACACAAGAAACCATAATGTGTAACAAAGTATTCAAATAAAGACACAAAAAGCTTCTCCAAACTCTATATTTATCAATTTATTTGAGGCAAAGACACCAATTTATACAAGAAATACTTATGAAACTGAAGATATATGCCACTAAGGTGAACAAAAACATATTCCTCGATCATTTTAAATCCAATTTGAGTGATTCAAAAGGGAGAAGGTGTTTTTTTACCTTGTTTATCTTAATGTAATTCCAAATTTCCATTTTGATAAGTAAAAGGCTTAGTTGTGCAAAATTACTCAAGTTCTTCCTTTCTTGTACACCAATTTATACAAGAAACACTGATGAAACTAAAGATATATGCCACTAAGGTGAACAAAAAACATATTCCTCGATCATTTTAAAGCCAATTTGAGTGCTTCAAAAGGGAGAAGGTGTGTTTTTTCCTTGTCTATCTTAATGTAATTCCAAATTTTCATTTTGATAAGGAAAAGGCTTACTTCTGCAAAATTACTCAAGTTCTTCCTTTCTTGTACACAGTGGTAAAAAGATGAAAATATTCCTAAAAAAAATACTTGTACAACTTTATCTATGCAAATTTAGAGGATATTTCCCAAGTTTTACTCAAATTTCTATATGGGTCAAAAAACCCATGTTCTAGTTTTTCTTAGTTTGACCTCAGTTGCTTAAAAATAGCGTGCAAAAAGTGCAAACTAAAACTGAAGAAATGGTCACCTATAGGTCTTCCTGCCACCTCTATGTATTTCTTGTATCACTATGGAGTTCCTGTGACACTATGGATTTCCTGTGACAAAAAACACAGAAATCACTAGAATGTTGTCACACTTTATTGTTGCCAAGACTAGTACTAATTGACACTCCCCCATGCCAAGATCTTTGTATGTCCTCATGCAAATGAAGTAGGTAATATTTGATCCAATTTAATATTTTTTACCAAAGGCCGAGTGAAAAGGAATGGCTATATAACAATAGAGTGGAATACTAGCAAGGATGACCGAGTGAAAGTAATGAAGGAAAAATGAATGATAATGAAAGACAAGTTCCAATTTTGAGTAATCATTTTCCATATTTCCCTAAACTTTTAACAAATTAAAAAAAATTATATATAGTTTTATCTTTGCTTGTAATTCATATTTGTACTACATGTTGAAGTAGGACCCATGTAATCAATTGTATGCTTCCAAAGGTATGGAATTGATTTATATGAGCCAAAAGAACACAAGAGTTTCTGAGAATGAGAAAGTTGTTGTGAACTATAAGAGCTGACCCAAATATGTTGACTATTATTTAACTGTTGCTACAAGAAATGTAAAAATTTTGATCTTTTATTGTGCAAATTCTAAAAATTATGGAAATCGTGGTTGATAGGTGAATGACCAAATGTTCATGATTTGAAACCATCACCAAGCCACGATCTAGTCTTGGGACATGTGCAACCATATAAAACTATAAATCCTCTACATAAAAATCACTCTAACTGTTTACAGTAATTGTTATTAGACCAGCTTTAAAACATGATTGTGCATCCCTTATCGTGTATTTTTTGAAAAAATTGCTCACTTGTTACTCAAATTATCATATTTTCCTCAAAACCCATGTCTCAGAAATTTTTTAGTTCAACTCATTTACTTGCAAATGATGTGAAAACATCATCCCTGGAAATAGTTTTCTACAATAAATTTGCATGCTACAACACTTTGCAGGGGAATTTCGATAGCTACAGAAAAATATTTGTAGTCTAAAAACTACAAAAATTAAGTTTCTCTAAAAAATCTTCATAAATCAAAGTAAGCTATGATCTCGTGCAACTGTCCTCTGCAATATTTTTTCAAAAGAAACCCAGTTGTTGAGGTAGAAATCAAATACTAAAATGATTTAAATTGTGTTTTTTCATTTTACCTCTCTGTTGTCATGATGATTTGAAAATGATCAGAAGAAGATGAGTATCAAGTATTTGGATGTTTGGAACAAAAACTTATTTTGAAGACTATCTTAAGGAGATATGAATAAAGTGAAATTCACCTACATCTGTAACCATAGAACGACATTGATAACTCAATGCTCTCTCTCCCCCACACTGAGGATGTTGCATGTTCTCATGCATCCTTCTAAGATATGATATTTGAGTCATGTTGGAGTCTGAAAGGAAAGGATTGTCGAAAGATTGAAGTGATGTGATAATTTTGTTACAAGAACAGACAAATCTACTATAGGAACCTCTTCCTTTTCCTTTTCTCCATCTTGACCATTTTTTATGTAATGTAGGAGGTGTATGTTGAATCTAATGTGTTGGTACTAATATTTTGAACACTATGGATGTTGCTAATCTTTTCATATTAAAAATTATGACACCACTTGAACTTATTCATCATGATAAACATAAAATTTGCAAACCTGCATGTTGATCATGTTGAATGGTGTTGTCCTCCTTGAATTTTGTTGTTGTATTGCTGCGGGAAGAATGAAGAGGCTATTGAGTGACTAAGAGATATATAATATAGGAAATCAGACGTTGAAACTAAAGATATTGATTTTATTTTAAATCTGAAACTCTACTTTGTTGATCATCAAATGAGAAATACTACTAGAACCAAAATAACAACCATGAATACTACTACAACGAACCAAAAACTCTGCTATAGGGAAAGATACTACAACAAGAATGACATCCCCAAGATGTAGAAAAGGTTGCAACTATTGTTACCATTAAACCATATAGTATTCATCAAAACCCGATTTTGTGGTACAATTCTTACCATGTGAATGGATGTGTTGTTGTCCAGCAAGAAAAGAAATCATTGTGTTATCGACCATTAATTTTTGTCGTTAACCAATGTGAGATCATTCACCATTGGTGTTAATGAGCGTCGAGGTACCTTAATGCATCATGTCATGAATAAATGGATGTGTTGGAGTCGAGTAACCCGTGGGATATGATATTAAGGAGGAATTGATGCATCCACGCTACTATTAGTGAGGAAACATGTCATTAAGGCATACAAGTTCCAAGGCATTAGAAATATCTATTGATCTTGATCCTAGATAAAGTGTTGAAGTCGATGGGACAAGACCTACTAGAAGGAATGCCTTAAGGTATCCCACATTATCCAATGCGAGCATAGAACAAAAATGATTTGAAGAACCATAATACAAGATTAAACCAACATGTAGAACTTATTGAGAATTTTTCTCCCAAGTTGTCTGATTTTTAAGCAATATTCATGTCTAGTTTCACAAGTAAACCGGTTTTCACAACAAGACTTATTTTTATCTTTACTATTTTTTATTTATTTATTATTCTACCCTATCCTACTTTTCTTGAAAAAGAAAATCTATTTCAAGTATAGGAATATTTCCAATGGAACCATGTATGTAACGAGATTACAAATAAACTCATATTCATATTTAAAAGATATACTTTGATAGATACCATAATATGAGAAACCAACTACTTTGATTGATATAATGTCAAGAATTGTTGAAGAGTGAAGGAATGTTGTGAACTGATAGACACCTAGAACCATAATTCAATGTAGTTATGATTCCCTTGGTTCACTTGTTCATTACCATTGCTTTGTCTGTACTCATTTTTCATGCCATGCAGATCTTCTACTATTTGTTGATTGGTCTCTTGAACGTATAAAATATTTGATGACATGCATGATATAAATTCCTTGATCTCAGGTTCTAATGTATTCTCTCCATCAGATGTTTTCCATGGTCGCTTGATCTCTTTTAGGTCTTCTTCATGATGTTTCTCATGGAATTTTGTATCTTCTATCACCTCCTGGAGTGCAGGTATGTTCCTGAATGTTGTCATAATTTTCTCCTTCTGAGATGCAGAGATGTTTCCAACTGTTGATAGGATTTGAGAGATTTCTTGGAGTAGCATTCTTCTTTTACCCAACAAATTCTTGAACATGCATGAATTCTTCTTGTTGGTTGATAGTCTCTTTCTTGCACATGGATTAGTGTATGGGGGGTTATTAGAACACTTTGAACATAAATTAAATCAACAAAAATGAAAGAACACTACTCAAATCAAACTTAAGCAATTTGAAAAAGGATCATGTACTTGAACTCTGCATGTTACTAATACCCTTTTTTCACCCAGTTATCTTTTGACATGAGTTAGTATTTCCATGAGATAGTCTATTCATGCATCCTACTTAACATGATTTAAATGGTTAATTAGAGACTCACTATATATTTACTTATAGTGAATGTATCGTGCTTTTATACTAAAAGAAAAAATTATAGTAAAGTCATATTTTTGTCTTACGGTCTCTCTTCCCATGCATTCATTCCTATATGAATTTAAAATAAAAGGAAACACTAATGCCTTTCTGCACTTCCTTGGAAATGACACCAAAAATGTTAGTCTGATCAATTAAGTGAACTCTACTACATTAAATCGTCAACCTGGGGATTTTAAACTGATGAAGTGCAATGCAAAATATATGTAGGTATTAGGTCTATCTAATTATGCATAAGAAAATATTGTTCACTTCCTTAGTTGTAGAAAGTAAAGTTTTTGTTCAGTTGCAGAAAGAAAAGAGTATTTTTCTAATGATGCATAAACAGATTAATAAAGACACAAGGATAATTATAAACACTTAGGATCATTAATCTACTAGATTGTTAATGACATTCTTTCAATCATCTAATTCGATGAGAGTTCTTGTTGATGACATAACAATCAATTATTCAATTAAATTTTGTTGCATTAGTTTCCTTGTGTAAATGAAAATGAATGAATTTACATAAAGGAAATGACCATAAATGTAAACCACACAATTGAATAAAAAAACAATTCCAATAGTAAAGTAATTGAGTAGCACACTCCTCCTCTAGAAAGCCTCCTGGCTCAGGGAACAATACTTAGAAAAGATCATATGAACTAAGCTCTTATAAAATCAAAACATGTAACTCACGAAAGTGAACAGTAACTAGAACTTGATATATTAATTTCAAACAAAAATATAATTACTCTGATATCAATGATATCCATCCCTATGAAATTATGATATGTTAAGAATCAAGCCAAGAAATACGAGACAATAGTTGGCATAAAAGGCCTTAATCCATTATGATGCACGTTGTATTGATCTCATGATATGAATTTATAATACATACATTGACAAGATCTAGATCTAGATCTCATTGTCAACTCATCAATAGATCATGACAACACCTCATGAATAGATGAGGTTTACAACTCATATGAATGTTGTCTCGGACTTTTTGATTGTCTAGGGACTCTCATTCTATCATTCCCACCTCAATCACAAGTTTGAATAATTGTACTAGTAACAAAAAAATAACTGGTATCATCTTCAATATAAAACTATTGAACTGAGATTCAATGACGATATTCCTAAAAAAATGCCAATAGATGATATGGAAGTGAATAGTTTCCATTCCTGAACATTCCCATTGTGTTGATTAATATCCCAATAGTTGATTGGTTTGATTTGAGGAGACTAGTTTCTATGCTGGAATTCCCAAATGTTGATTGTTTTTTATGAATGATAGAACTTCAAATATTGAATCCTGACTATCTTCATTGATATCTATGATATCCCCCATATCAGTTACAAGGTGAGAATTTTGTTAAAGTTGATTGACAGGATCCAAGCTTGAGCTTTGGGTTCTTTTGTTATTTAATGATTCATATTTGAAAGGATCCAAGTTGAAGCTTTGGATTCTTCATGTGGTGGTTTTGGATGACCACTGACCGATTTGGTTTGAACAATGTGATGGTTTCATATTACCACTAACCATTTTCATTCAAACAACATGGTGGTTTTTGGTTTACCACTAACCATCTTCACTCCCCTTGAAGGTGTAGGAGAATATATTTTTATCAATGTAATCACAACCTTGAGGTGTGGAGAGTATCATTTTTATTTCATTTGTGTACAACTCAAAGTGGGCATGTGGAAACAACCACATGTTATCTCATCCCATGAGGGCCATGCTTGAAAACTACACCATAAGGGGACCACTTTGGACTTAATTTGAAAGAACATGTAGAATTGGATCTGGATCATCACCAAAATCATTTAGAATAGTTTTTTGAAACATTTAATTGTTTTCATTTCTCCATGCAATTGTGGCTTTACCTCTATCTTTACTGGATGGTAAGACTAACGTGGTTTCTTTGCTTGTTGATTCTAGTTCCAATAGAAAATCCAACCATAATGGACTATTTGCTTAACGTTCTTATTTTTTTGACACCTTTCAAATAGGTGATTTGTCTTCCCACGATCAATACAAGGATGGATATCAAAATACTATGTCTCCAAGTGACCAACTCTATGACAATGTTTGCACTTATTATCAATATTCTTCGCTTCTTCAAGAAATATTCCACTCACAAACTAAACTGGTTTGGACTAGTCTAGGACATGAAATTTGTTTCCTTTGTCATATCCTAAGCCATGTTGACTTTTGTTGAATGGTAATTATTCCCAAGGTCTGACAAAGATCTTGGAGAGGTCATTTTTTTGTTCTTTTTCTTCTTCACATTTGTTGTTGTTTTTGTTATCATTTTGTGCTTCTTCTTGGGACTCATCTTTGAAAAACATTTCCTCCATCAATTGCATGGAAGATTCCATATCTTTTGTGTCTTGTGCATTAGCTATCAAGTCTTCTATATCGCAAGCAGTGTCAGTCAACTGCATTATGTCTTGTGTGTCACAAAATGCATCAACTCTTTGCATGATTTCATTTATATCACATGTTGCATCAACCATTTGGATAAACTCATGTGCATCACATGTTGCATCAATATTCTCTATTAGATCTTTTGTGTGCAACTTACATCAACCTTTTGATTTGTTGCATATGTTGCATCAATCATGTCATCGATTGATTATGTTTTTCTCTTAATTTTGTCTAAAGTGCATCAACCAACTGATCCTTCATTTCTATTTCATCTCGAAGATCATTTGTTGAGTGTATTGTATCAACCATGTGATCAATTGGTTTTTGTTTTTGACTTAATGTCCACTCAATATTTTTAGCTCAATTTGCACTCGTTCGATTGAATTTATTTTCATGCTCACTAGATTGCACTTGTTTATTTTTTATATCACGCTCGCTTGAATTGATGTTTCACTTAGGGTGTCATGTACTACTAATCATGCACCCCGACTTGTGATTACAATGTCTTGACTCACTTGATCTCCTTATTCAAATTTCAAGTAGGTCTTCACAATTATCTTTTGACTTGAAAAAAACTTTATTTACTAGAAAGGGTTTGACACTTTACACTTTGTACAATTCAAAGCTCAAATTTATTCTTCAAATTACAATTCGTGATCAGTTTAATGATTCAAAAGACTAGATGAACAAATAATAATGTGTTCTATCATTACATGTTTTTAATTCCCAATTGCACCATTACCCTTTATGAACACATAACGTTTGAATATTTGTGTGCTTGTTTTGTTTACCAAAATAAAATTGAGTGCCAAAAGATTAGACATGAAACAACATTATCATCCAAAATACATACACAATCACACACAAGTGCATAGTGTTCTTTAGACCTCCTTATACAGATTGTAGGATGGATCTAGAGCACATCTACCACAATCACGACAAAATAAGGATCTTTTTATTAAAAAAATTGGCACATGAAGTTCTTTGCTGTCTTTTGTTCTCCTGTTCAATGAGGAGAGACATTCTTTTTCCATAAGACTATAAAAGCATTAGACGTTTTTCCTCTTTTACAAAATTTTTAAATATACATTCAAATTCATTCCAAATTTTGAGGCTTCTCCTTACATCTCGAGTTAAATATCACAAGCAACAAGTACTTGAAACTATACCACCCAAGGTATCAAACTATTTGAAAAATTATATTATGCCACCAAGGCATCAAATCAAATCAAAATCCCTTCTTTTGACTTTTGCAAAATTGATCATTTTACTGTGACAATGTATTTTGGTCCCTTTAGTCTCTCTTTAACAATAAAAATTAAGGCCCTTTACTCTAATCCTTTACAAATTGGGACCTTTAATTTTCGGAAAAGATGAGACCCTTTGATCTGTGCTGCTTTACAAATTAGGCTCTTTACCTTGCGTTGTTTTTCAACTTTTGCAAATGGCTCAAATGAGCTTGGCAGGTGGCGAATCAGCAAATCATGGCAGCACTCCTGCTCGTGGAAAATCCAGCAAATCATCGCAGCACTCCTGCTCGTGGAAAATCCAGCAAATCATTGCAGTGGAACAACTCCAGTAGTGAATAATTCCAGCAACAGAATCATGAAATTAGGGTTCCTCCCTTCCATATGTATCTCGACAGATGCCTTGGCTCATATGCCACTAAATTTTTTGCCAAAAACTGTGTTGCACGGATTCTTCATGCAGTTGTCTAGACATTTGTTTCATCCAATAATTTCCATGTGTTCCAGAGGAGATCTACATATAAGATTGATTGATCGCTCTGATTGATCATAATTTGTTTTGGATTTGTTTTCTCTTCATTGCAACCTTTCGTCCTTCAGGTGCAAAAAATTATCAAAAAATTGGTGGACAGTCTCAGCAACAGGAGTGGTCGACGTTCCAAACCAGAAATTTCGCTAAAACTGTCTAATAAGCCGAATACCCTAACCAGGCTATTCATTCTTCTTGATGTTCGTTCCAGCTACGTGTGAGTCATATAGTCAATGAGAGCGTCATTGTGGTGCCTCCTTCAAGCTTCGTGGGCAAGGGTTTGTTTGGGAGGAGCTTGATGGTCTTGAAGCAATAGAGCAACAAATCCCTAGCTCCCCAATCTTATAAAATTGTGTAACAACCATATACTTCTAAACATCATTAAGATTTATAAACATTTTATTTCGTAAACTGAAACAATAACTTCTTAGCATAATAGTGATTCTCATAACAGCAACTTCAGGAACTTAGATTTATCAATAAATACTGAATTCATGACAGAAAGAAATAAATACATAACTTAACAAAGTACTTGTCTCTGTGCCTTACTGCTGCCTTCCTGCTACCTGCTCCTCAGATCAATCCTGCCACAAACAGGAAAATAACTGCCCAAAACTACTGTCCTCCCTGCCAACTAGGAAAACTACCTAGCTCCAGGATATCTACGGCTCCGTGCCCAAAACCTCTAGCAACTCAGTGCCTCCCCTGATCAAAAGCCACAGTGCCCATCTCTGTGCTCACAGCAAGTCCAAAAGTCCTCATGAAAATCTCTCCTTCGTCCCATGATCCTCCCGCCAACCTTCCCCTTTTTCTTATCCCTCCTTCGCCGACTCATGCAGTTACTCCTCCAACCACCCTCCGTGTCTGTCCCTTCTCCTCCCTTAAATGTTTTATCTTATTGGGATTCATAGGCTCCCTCTCTGCATACGCAACCATTTTTAAACATTTTTCATTGATCTTTTAAGATTTATTTCTCAGGTCATTAAATGTGGTATTGTAATTAAAGTATTATTTAGCTAACCACAATTATTTTCTTTACTTGATTTTACTTTATAATCTTTAAATATTTTTTTAATTAGGGTCGTTACAAATTGAACAAAATCACAGATCTGAGTTCAACATTGCAAAAACCTTCAAGGATTTATGAAATCTTCACAATAATATCGCTCCATTGATCTCTTTCCAACCTTTCTCCAACACATTTGATTGGTTGGGTGATCTTGCAGCCATCTGTACAAACAACAACCAGGGATAAATCGAGGACAAATGGGGGAGTTCAGAGGTATTGACTCAGAATACAGGTTCGATTCATATGTTGAGGGAAAAGAAAAGGTTGCAAGATAGTCAATTTGACCCTTCAACGATGGATTAATAATGTTGCTTTGAGAATAGGGTCAATCCCATAGATCGGGTGGTATATAATACAATAATTTAAATCACTTAGAAATTGAAGAAACATAACCTCATATTTTCTGTTATGCATTTAATTTAATGTAGATATGTCCATGCATCGGGAAGACTGTTTATGCAGATCTATCCATGCATCTGGGAAGACTCCTTATGATTTTGTTTCATGCTGAACATAACACCTTTATCATGGACATCAAGATCGCTTAACAACTTCCATGGAAAACTACCATGGTGTTACCAGGCCCTTAATACTAAAGGTGCTATGATACCATGTTAAGAATTGAGATAAGCAAGACAAGACAAGATGAGAGTTGGTGAAAAAGGCTTTAAGCCATTCTAATGCACATTGTATTGATCTCATGATATGAATTTATAGTACATACATTAACCAGATCTAGATCTAGATCTCATTAACAACACCTCATGAATAGATTAAGTTTACAACTCATATCAATGTTGTCTAAGACTTTGTGATTGTCTAGGGACTCACAGTCTAACATGATAACCCCAACATCCTTTTTTGAGAAAAATTGTTTTAGAGAATCATTCATATTTCCCGGATCCTTCACGTTTGGAGGAAATCGCTCTTACGTTAGCGAACCAGGCCTCATATGCACAAAACCCATGTACCGTATTTCTAAGGTTCACCTTCATCTACTCGAAAATCACGTCACAAAATCACTCCCTGGAAATTGATGTGAGTTGATGAGAATCTTTGACCAAGAGTTGGAGCTTTGTGTTGTCGACCTGGGCATGATCTAATGAACACATAAACATCTCAAACCTTCTATTTGCAAATTACTTGTGTCTGATTCTCATTTGGACAAGTGGAAGTATGAAAATTGATGACGATGGTAGCAGGAAGAAAATTGTGGTACAAGGAACTGAACTATGCTAACAAGAACTGAACTATGGCTACATACTTCATCAATCGACATTAGTAAACCAACCATTATCCTAATTAATTTATCAAAAGTTAAGAAAATATATGAAAATTAACCATTTAATTGTTAGAAACTTTTCAAGGCTCATTTACCAAGAATTATGAAGGTAAATAGTGATGAAAGGTGAGAGGATGAAGAAAAAGTGATAAAAAAAAATGACTTCAAATGGTGAAAAAGATGACAAGATGGCAACCCAAAAGTACAAATACACCAGCATTCAACTTGAACTTAACCAAGATGAATTGAACTATGGTAGCAAGAACTGAATAAACTTGTCAAGGCTCATTTACAAAGAATTATGAAGGTAAACAATGATGAAAGGTGAGAGGATGAAGCAAAAATGATAAAAAAGGATGACTTCAAATGGTGAAAAAGATGACAAGATGGCAACCCAAAAGTACAAATACACCAGCATTCAACTTGGACTTATTGAATACCAATATGGACTGTCTCCATGTCCGAGAGATATGGGAATGAATGTTGATGACAAATTTAAGATATAGAGATTTCTTAGAGATGAGAGTCGGTGAGAAAAATTTTGCATTGTGGGAACAAGTGAGCCAAGAACCATATCCAAATCGATAGCTATAACAAAATATAGTAGCCAAAGTCATGAGTGAGAGATAGATCCATAGTAAAAGTTGTATCTAAGGGCCAGAGTCAAAGTCGTGTTCTAGAAAATCTGACAAAATGCACATTGATTCGGGTTGGTCCTCTAATCTTTTTGAGACCAAAAGGCCTCTCAATTGGGAGGTGTGATTTGAAACAGACTCGAACACAAATAAGTGGTTGTAATCTTTGGTATCTAAGGAATTTGGAAATTAGTGAAGGTTGGTAACTGTGTAAAATACAATGCAAATTAAAGTGGAATAAGACAAAAGAGAACAAAACAAGAATTAAATAAAATAGAAAATGAAAATAGAAGAGAAAAGGATGAGAAAACA
>JZKD02S1728078.1:68057-101657 GCA_000966675.3 Picea glauca
TGTGCTAGGCCCCTTTGATCATATGACCTCGGGATGCGTCTCAAGGATAAACCCTGAAAGGCACTTCGGGCTTTGGGATTCGTCCTTTTCACAACATCCAACTCCTATTTCCTCAAAATCTGAATCGACAAATGTAAAGAGGTGCGAGGATCAGCAGTCCTCGTCACTTCCTAAATCGACGGTTGTGATCTATTCAGACTCTAGCCTTTGGGAGTCTTTATTCTCTGCTCTCCTTTGATTTCTTCTGGAGCACCACTTCTCTAAAATATGTGGATCTCCTCCACATTTCCTCCTGGATCTAATGGTCTAGATTCACTCCTCTCTTCATGACTTCGTGAATATTTCTCTTTTCTCTATGGAAATCTTATGGAACTCTATCTCCTGAATCCCCTGATCTTTCACCACCTGTCCTCTCCTGATGATGGGCGATTATGTTTGACTTCGGAACTTCGGGACTTCGACAAGTCTTTACTCCTATGCACACTTAGCACCTCACTTGCTATCTGATACTTGGGCTTCTCTCGATCTCTTTCACTCCTTACAGGAACTCTACGCATGACGATGCTAATTATTTTTAGCTTTCGCTGGCTCGAACCTTTAATGTTATCGTCCTTTCTGTGTCCTTCTGTGGACCTTCTAGTGCCCTCCTGGAAGTTCGGTGCACCTACTACTGATCTTTTGTGATGAAATTCCTTTTCCTTTGGTGCACTCCTTTCTCTTAATTAATCCTTCAAGCGGCTTCTCGCAACACTTATCTAAGTGTTGGCCTGGTGCACTTCTTGCACAAGTCTTGGTTCTATATCCCTGAATCCTTCAGGTTTACCAAGTTAACTCCTACCTCCACTCAATGCACACTTACAGAGCTTCCTTCCTGCAGAGTGTTCAGTGACTCCAGGGTTTTCCTCAATTCCTCCAACACTCCATAATGTGTTGGTTTTGTGCACACTTTGCACCTGCTCAATGCCCTCCTGAAAGAGTCTTGACATAATCTTTAGCAATTCTTCTTTTTGTGCCTTCTTTGCATAGTTTATCCTCTAAGGTCTTTAGTAAAATTTAGTTTCTCCTCTGATTATGTGAATTATCCTGGTGCACCCTCCTAGCACGTTATCCTCTGACTCGAAAGAGTTCATACACACACTCCTTGTGTTGGCTCACAAAGTTTCAACGCTCTGTCATGCACTCCTTGTGCTTAGCCTAAAGAACCCAGAAATAATTCAACAACTCAAAGATAGAGGATTCTATCTCTATCCCTACAGATGAACTCTAACATATACATCTACAACATAAACATTCATAAACACAGTGATAACATTCATCAAAATCATATAAACACACAGAACACTCATAGGCAGGAAAAAATGTTTCTTTTGTATTAATCTAAATGTTACAGTGTATGAGTTCGGACTGCAACTGAGTGTTGGCTCTCAACTCTCCTCTTGCTTACAATGATTTTTCATCAATTTTCAGTAGCCTCTACTAGGCATACAATAAAAATATTTATACAAGAGGGGCTCGACGAGATTTCCCTCCAAGCTACACTAGTGGTTTCTAATCACCATTCAAAACTCCTATCTAATGAGGCAGATTACAATAAGTGGAAATCTAGCCCAAATCGGGTCTAGATCCTTCCAACCATTAGCCACTTAAGGAGACCTCATCTATGCGAAAGCATGGCTTGGCTCTTTCATTGTGACAGCGTTCAATTTCCTTAATTACATTTAAATTTTGAGGTAAAAAAGAGATTGTTGGCACCTTTCCCTTCTTTGAATGTGCACCAACATGCTAGACAACTGGCATGTGTTGAGGTGGAGCGATGCTCCTGCATCATACTCCACTTCTACAAAAATTCATGAGTTTCCCAGCTTTGTTGAAATCTTTTTGGATCCCAAAATTTCTCCTGGAGTTGTCCTCCTGCTCCTCTGCTTTGCTTCTTCTACTGTTGTTTCTTCCCTGCTACCCATGCAGGTCTTCCCATGCTCAACTTCTCTCTACTGACAACCTCTTTTGTTGATTTCACCATAAGCTTCCTTATCTCCTCTATGACCTCTTCCAATTGCATTGTTGGTTGGCTCCCCTTGTGCAGTATTCTAGGTTTCAACTCCTCATGTCGGCTAATGAGCAGACCAACCTGGTCCCCCATGCTACCTTCAACTCTTGTGATGTTGACTGTCCACTCTGCTGCAAACTCCAACTCTGCATGCTCCTTACTGATTTGTTGTTGAGATATCTCCTCTGACATATTATCTTCTTCCAGCTCCTCTACTTGCACTAGTTCCATTCCAACTTCCTCCAGTTGCTCCTCATGCTGGCGCATTTCCTCTAGCTTAGCTATCCCTTGGAAGCCATCTTTTGGTTCTGGATTGTCCAACCAATCCTCTAGCATCTTCAACTCCATATCCCACTGAGTGAGTAACTCAATTGGGTGCTCCTCTTCTGTTGGGATAGCCTTTAGTATATGCTCCTTCTCCTCTATGATAGTCTCAACTTGATGTCCTTCTGTTGTTGCATCTGCAACACATATGCTAGCCTCTCCTTGGTTGCTTGGCAAGAATATCTGGATTTCTCTAATGATCAGAACATTCCTCTAATCCTCCTCCTCTGTGATAGAGTTTTTTAACTTCTCATCATATTCATTCACGTGGCTTGCAGTTCCACATGAATCCTCATGTGGATGAAGCATTTCTTCCACCTCTTTTCCATATATCAACACCCCTTCCTAACATGAACTCTCAGCTGAGCTAATTTCTTCTCCCTTGCCCACTTGGAAAATTCAGATGTCTCCTCCGCCCTCCTAGAAGTTTATGAGATCAATTGATCCCTTCTCATTTCCCACCTAGAAATCTATGAGACCTTTGTCATATCTCTTTCCCTCATCCCTAAGGTTCTCAACATGGCTCATCCACCTTTTTAACACCTATTGTTGCCTTCTGGCCAACAAATTTTGAACAGGCCAATTGACTTTATTTTTAGAGCCCACTTGTATCTCCAGCATATATTTGCCTCTTGCTGCATATTCAATGCTAGCTTCTCCATCTCTGCTCGGATTTCACTGAGCTCCTTGTCAAATTCCACTTTTCTCTTCTGCGGGTAGTCTTCTCTTCGACTGCTCTTATAGCCTTCAATAGTAATATTTCTTCACCTTCAGCCCACCTAGTTGTTTACCATCTATTGCATGTCTTGCAATAGCCTCCGCAGAGCATCACACTCTGTCTCCTTTCACATTTTTTCTACAGGTGAAATTTTGCTTTGATACCACTGTTGGTATGTGAGTATCTCCTCTCTATATTCTTTTGCCTATGATCTGCAGAAAAAATCAGGCTCTGATACCACTATGGCGCATACCCCCCCCCCTTCACTTCACTCCTCAGGGGATTCTCGACCTCCTGGTCTAGGATCGTTCGATTACTTGATTCATATCGACTCTTTGGTTCTCTGTCAGAACCCAATGCAATTTTCATAGGTTCCCCTTTCTCTAAATTGCAGGTCCTATCAACCCCGCAACTCTCTTCTTGGCCCCTTTGAAGAAATTTAACAACAACACTAGTTCTATGTGTTAGGCCCCTTTGATCATATGACCTCGGGCTGTGTCCCGAGGATAAACCCTGAAAGGTTCTCCAGGATTCGGGATTCGGCCTTTTCACAACAACCAACTCCTATTTCCCTGAACTCCAAATTGGCTAACGTAAATGGGTGTGAGGATCAGCAGTCCTCGTCACTTCCTAAATCAATAGTTGTGATCTATTCAGACTCCAGACTTCGAGAGTATTTTTTCTCTTCTCTCCTTTGATTTCTTCCAGAGCACCACTTCTCTAAAATATGTAGATCTCCTCCATGTGTCCTCCTGGATCTGATCGTCCAGATTCACTCCACCCTTCGCGACTTCGCAAAGATTTCTTTTTGCTCTATGCAAATCTTCTGGAACACTATCTCCCAAATATCCTGATCTTTCACCACCTGTCCTCTCCTGACAATGGGTTATTTTGTTTGACTTCATAACTTCAGGACTTCGGAAATTCCTTACTTCTGTGCACACTTAGCACTTCAATCTCTATCTGATACTTGGGATTCTCTCGACCTCTTGCACTCCTTGCAGGAACTCTGCATGTGACGACGCAAATTCTTCTGATCTTTTGTTGGATCAAACCTTTAAGGTTCTCAACCTTTCTGTGTCCTTCTGCAAACCTTCTAGTGCCCTCTAGGGAGTTCGATGCACCTACTCCCATGATTTTGAGATGAAATTCCTTTTCCTTTGGTGCACTCCTTGCACTTACTTAATCCTTCAGGTGGATTATTGAAACACTTATCTAAGTGTTTTCTTGGTGCACTTATTGCATAGGTCTTGGTTCTATATCCCTGAATCCTTCAGGTTTACCAAGGTAACTCCTACCTCTTCTCAATGAAAACTTATAGATCTTCCTTCCCATAGAGTGTTAAGTAACTCCAGGGTTTTCCTCAATTCCTCCAACACTCCAAAATGTGTTGGTTCTGTGCACAATTTGCACCTGCTCAATGCCCTCGCGACAGAGTCTTGACAAAATCTTTAGCAATTCTTCTTTCTCTGTCTTCTCTGCACAGTTTCTCCTCTAAGTTCTTCAGTAACCTTGAGGTTCTCCTCTGAGTATGTGAATTATACTTGTGCACCCTCCTAGCATGTTCTCCTCTGACTCGAAATAGTTTAGACACACACTCTTTGTGTTGGCTCACAGAGTTTCAACGCTTTGTCGTGCACTCCTTGCACTTAACCTAAAGAACCTATAAATAATTCAACAACTCACAGATAGAGGATTCTATCTCTATCCCTACATATGAATTCTAACATACACATCTATAGCATAAACATTCATAAACACACTAATAACATTCTTCAAAATCATATAAACACACATAAAACTCCTAAGCAGGAAAAACTGCTTCTTTTGTATTAACCTGAATGTTAATTACAGTGTATGAGACCAGACTGCAACTAAGTCTTAGCTCTCAAATATCCTCTTTATTACAATGATTTTTCATCAATTTTCAACAGCCTCTATTGGGCATACAATACAAATATTTATACAAGAGGGACTCGACAAGCTTTCCCTCCAAGCTACACTAGTGGTGTCTAATCACCATTCAAAATGCCTATCTAATGAAGCAGATTACAATAAGTGGAAATCTAGCCTGAATTGGGTCTAGATCCTTCCTACCGTCAACCACTTGAGGTGACCTCATCTATAGCTTGTGCGAAAGCACAACTTGGTTCTTCTAGCCTGAAAAAATTCAATTTCCTTAATTACATTTAAATTTCGAGGGAAAAACAAGAGTGTTGGCACCTCTCCCTTCTTTGAATGCACACCAATGTGCTAGACAGTTGGAGCATGTTGAGGTGGATCGATGCTCCTACATCACCCCCAAATGAGAATACTAATACAGAGGAAGCATTGATTGATCCTTACATAGGCTCCCCATCAACGAGAATATTATGCATGTGGAAGGGTTGGTTGAAACAACCCCTCAGTTCCCCTCTAATAGAACATTGTACTTTAGGAAGGGTCAACCAGTAATTCTTCAAAATCCTCCCCAATGAGAATATTAATCTAGAGGAATGGTGAGTCAATCCTTCTTCAATCTTTCCTTTGACAATAATATTAATCTAGAGGATAGGTTTATTGATCCTTCTTCAATCCCCCCTCTAGGAGAATATTAATGTTTAGTAGGTGTTAATTGACCCTTCCCCAATATCCCCTTCAATGTGAATTCTTAGCTTCAAGAAAGGTTAGATGACCCTTCATAAGACTAAAATTGAAAAAAATACTAATTTTGGTGAAGGCTTGGCCAACTCGTCTTCAATAATGACCTTGAAAAGAATACTAATCTATAGGAAAAGTCACGCATCCCTTCCCAATATCCTTATCTATGAAAATAATAATCATCAGGAAGGATCGTTTGACCCTTCCAATAGATCATCCTTGAAAATAATACAAATCTAAAGGACAGGTTTGGTAACTCGTCCCTAGGCTCCCTCTAGATGAGAATATTATGTTTAAAGAAGGGTCAATCAACCTTTCCTCGAGTTTCCTCTAAAAAAAATTACTAATTTAGAGGAAGGATTGACTAACCCTTCCTTAATCTACCCCTCAACAAGAATCATAACATGGAGGAAGGGTTTATTGATCCTTCCTAGGGATCTCCCTTAATGAGAATATTATGCTCAAGGAAGGGTGAGCCAAACCTTCCCTAGGCACTCCCTTGATGAAAATACCATGTCAAATAATTGATGTCAAAGAATTCATGTCAATTATTGTCATTGTATCATTTATGTATTGATTGTCGAATCATGTGGTCATGGATGTAATTTATGTCTAAGGGATAATGTCATGAGGTGTAATAGTGATGTGTTGTCATTGGTTGATGTTCCAGATGGATTTATGTATAGATGGGTTGATGTAAAGGTTGGCCATTGTTCTCTTGTCATGGTTGATAGGAAGTATCAAATGGATGAACTCCAAAGTGGTCCCCTTATGGTGAAATCCCTCATGGAAAACGCTTTGTGAAGTCCAAATGGTTAGGTGGTTGAGGAATATTAGAAGTGTGGTTAGGGAACCTAATTTTGTTTGAGGAATAATGTTATGGAGATCATTGAATTTGTTAGTGAGACTATTCTAGATGAATATTTCTCATCATTCCATTTCGGGTGATATGTGGAACATCACATAACTCCTCACGGTTAGAGAGTTATGGCCATGTGAAGCTGGAGAACCCTCATGTGTTGTCTAGAAGCCCCTAGAAGGTCAAGAATTCAAATTATTCTAGAAGATCGTAGAAGAAGTTGACCAGTCAAAGTGGTTACTCATGGGTTAAGTGGTTTCAAAAAGAAAACACTTAAAAATAAATTAGTTGCAACGAGAAGTGGAGAAGTTACTATTTGTGGAGAAAGTAGTTATAAGTGGACAAGACGCTAGAAGTGGGTTAGCCTCAAAAAGAAGGAAGTTGGTTAGAGTTGGTTAGATGAGGAAACTACTTGGGGAAGTATAAATAAGATACCAAGGGTCTCTTACATGTGAATCTCTTGAGCATATTGAAGATCTATTCTGGTGAAAGATTCATTGTAGGTACTCATGGATGCATCAGAAGTTACAAAAGTCAAAGGTTTTGACGGAGAAAGTTTCAGAGGTTCAGAAAACCCTAGTTTTATGAAGTAGTATGCGAGATGAAATGAGCCAAGGTGTGTACGTATGAAATATGAAGGATATCAGGGCACGTACATTTGGGAAGGACATGAAAAATTTGAGTAAGTGTTTGTGACAGGTTCCTGAAGTCTGAAGCAAGTTCTATATCAACATTCTATAGGTTCAAATCTACTACAGAGGTTTTGGTATGGCTAAATATTGTCTTGATGTTTATACTTTCTCATGGTATGGTGAATGCTTGAGTCATTCTTTGTATGGTTGTATTAATGTCTAAATATGGTATCTAGTTGGTTGAGTAGTTTAATTCAGTTCTGAATGAGAGATATCCATGATCTATGATGGTGTATGGTTGAGGAGTATGCATAGTTTGTTGGAAGGTATTTATATGTTTGTGATTGGTTATGGTACAGATTGGGAAATTCCAGACATATTGAAGTGACAGGTCATAAGTGGATGTGACAGAGGCATAAATGGTCTGAAGGGATAGAAAGTTGAAGTTTCACAAACCCTAGTTTTCGAAGGTGTATGAAGGCTGAGAGAAGGAAGAACACGTACATATGTGTGTTGCAGTATAGGAAGGACGTGTACATAAGCGTGTTGCAGTATTGACAGGTCGTGTACCTATTGACACATTTGGTTATGTTCACAAGAAGGGTCTTGTACTTGACAATTTGATTTCTCACATCTCATTTGGTGTTGAGATCTGCAAGTTGTGTCTTGCATTGAGAGTTGGCACTCTTGTGGAGTTGTTTCTCTATCTAGTTGAATATGATAAACACCAAGAATTGTAGTCCATAATACAAAATAATTTTATCCATATATCTTGTGTTCCTTGTGTGCTTTATGATGATGGTTTATTGATGATGTGTTTTGTTGAGATATGTTTACATCCAAACAATTGGTTATAAATGAAAGTAATGAATAATGAGTAAATGGTGATTCTTAACTAAGGTGTTTTGTAAAAAAGCAAAAGAGACCTACACTAATTCACCCCCCCCCTTCTTAGTGTGTCCAAAAATTGGTATCAGAGAAGGCCTTCATCATAAGCCTTACAATCTTGAAGGAGATCCATGGACACACAAATGGATGAACATGCATATGAAGTTACAGTCTTTGATGAGACAAATTACTTAGCATGGAGAATATAAATGAAAGGGTATTTGAAGGAAAAAGGAACATGTGTTTGTAATGTAGCTATGGGTGGATCATTTCCCTTGAATAATAAGTCAAAATTTCCATCACAAAAGGAAACAAAGAAAAACGATGCATTAGATCTCAAGACCATTTTCAATGGCTCTCAAGTTTTGTCAAAGAAATCATGGGGCAATGTACTTCCACCAAGGATCTATGGTTGAAGCTAGAGAAGGTATACCAAGATAAATAAGAAAATCCCATCAAGGAAAATGAAGGTAAACAATATCCAAAATCTTCTGATACTATCCAAAATCTTTTGATACAATACTCATAGTGAAGTTGAATGTTCTCTTACAAATGAAGAAGAAGATACAGAAGAAGTTTGTATAGAATTTGGAATTATTGAAAAGGAATATTTGTTAGATATTAAAGACAAAATTATAAATAATTTAGAAGAAGTTATCATGGAAATAGGATATGTGTCACTTTCCTTTAAGTATATTGAAAAATACACAAAGGAGGTCCTAGAAAAATACCCAAGGCATATTATGGCACTAAAGCAAATACTCATGAAGCAAGAAGAAGAGATAAAGAAACTAAAGAATGATATAACTAGTCAAGTAGAAGAAAAGAATAAGGTAGATGATGAGCTTATCAAAAGCATTGAAGATCTTAAAATAAATGTAAATTTAAGGACTCAACTTGAAGAATCCAAAAGGGTAGAGGAACTATTAAAGAATCAAGTAAATGAAAAGGACGAGTCATGCCATAAGTTGGAATTTGAATTTGTTGATCTCAGAAAGAAAGTAGAGAAGTCAAATTATCATATCAAGTTCATGAACAAATCAACAATATTGAATGAAATCTTGGATACTCAAATATTACCAAATGATATCAGGTCTTGGATACAACAAGGAAGATACACACCTTAAATACAACACTTCTAAGAAGCATGAGGTAATTCCTTCATTCTCAAAAGGTGGAAGTAATGTTGGAAGTCAACCATCTACACAAAGTAAGGAAGGCATCAAGAAGCCATATTTACACCTCAAAGAAAATTTAGAAGAGAGACACCTTCAAGGTGGACACCAAAGCAAAGGTATGAAAATGTTTTTCATGGTCATTGATTCTCATGTAATGAATATTTTCATAAAGATTTGGATTGTAGACATTGTGCAAGGAAATATGTTAGGAGGTTCCATAACACCCTAAGATGTTGGATATGTAATCAAGTAGAACACATTGTTGTTCATTGTCACACCATGAGATGTTACAGCTGCAGTGGCTTTGGTCACAAATCCCAATATTTTTGGAACACAAGAAGTGTTAAGAACCCAAAGACTGAATACAAAATATCACAATAGATCCAAATATATATGAATACAATCACCACACAATATATATGAAACCATATAGAAAACCACCACTTTTATTATAGAAAACCCTTGAGTTAGGGAAACACCATACAATGGATCCTATTATGGAAGGGATCCTCTCCTATTCACTTTCCAAATCAAGGGGCTTCCTCCTAATGAGCTACCACTCCAAATACAATATTTCTCTTCATATCCCATTACATTGCTTGAACCCCTTTATATAGTGCTACCATCACCTAAGAAAATTCTATGGGAGGAATCTTCTAGAAGTAGAACCTTCTAAGAAGTCTTCTTACATTTATTATATCTAACTACCCATTTATTATATCTAACTATCATAGTGGGCCTTATTTAATAATAAAGTGGACCTAGTCGAACATACATTGAATGGCCTCTACTATTATCATTATGGGCCCTATGCCGCCCCCACTACCTCTGTAGATACCTAACAAGAAGACAGTCCATGAGGAGTGATTCATATATTAATAATATAGTGGACCTAGTCCACCTTACATTGAATGGCCTCCACTATTATCACTATGGACCCTCTGGTCCCCCACTACTACCTCTCTAGCTACCTAACATTCCATCCCCCTTATGAAAGTGTTGTCCTCAATGCTTGATGTACAACCATATACCAGGGTCCCATGGATAATTGTGTACCATAATGTTGAAGAAGACTGGAGAACCATGGTCCCATGTAGAAAGGAAATCCACCATGTTGAAGTAGTCCAACCACCATTGTCAACCTAGGTCTCATGTCCAAGTGCTCATGTGAACTCTACATGAAATATTTTGGAACCCAATAACCAACTCAAAATGATTCTCCAAAGACTAGCACCTATCATGTGTATCTAAATAAGAAGATCCATCCACATAGTGGAAAAAGGTTGTAGAAGAATTTGGAAAGAACAATATCATTGTAGAATATGCAGGCTGGAAGCTGGTAATCATAACTAGCTCCTGGTGTGGGACATTGATGTTCTCTATAGAAGGTGGAGTAGAGTCATCAAGTAAAATATGGAAGTGGTTGTCATCCCAAAAATGACAACTATCCATATACTAATCATCGTAATCAGCCTCAAAATCATAACAATAATATATTTCTTGATTATATTCATCCCTGATATCCGCCATAAGAAATATCTCCTGCATGTTATCCAATGAATATTGAATACTACGAAAACTATCATTAAGGTTGGTTGTGAGACCATCTACAAATTTATCCAATCTGTCATTAAATGTATCATACAAATGAGATATAAATTCTTCAGTAATTTGTAGAATTTGTTTTAGGGTTTGAGAGGAAATAACCATCTAAGCACCCTATGAAAATTACGGCAGAAAATCGTGGCTTATTCCGAAAAAACCCTAAAAAACAGTTGAATTTAAAATGCTCATAAATTTACTTACTGAACTCCGTTTCGGCTGATTTTGTTTTTGAAATTGGGTATTTTTCTGAGAGGAATTCAAATACCCAATTTTTTTTTCCAAATTCATCTCTTAAAGCTTCATATATGAACCTGAAGAGCATCACCCTCTTTTTCTTCCCTAGAAAAATTCTGCAAAAAGAGCAAAAAATTATTCCCTTCTTTGGCCAAGGAAAGTGCTCTAATACCAATTGTTAAGAATCCAAAGACTGAATACAAAATATCACAATAGATCCAAATATATCTGAATACAATCACCACACAAGATATATGAAACCAGATAGAAAACCACCACTTTATTATATCAAAACCCTTGAGGTAGGGCAACACCATACAATGGATCCTATTATGGAAGGGATCATCTCTTGTTCACTTGATTCTTCGAGGGGGATTCCTTCTATTGAGATACCACTCCAAATACAATACCTCTCTTCATGTCTCATTACATTACTTGAACTCCTTTATATAGTAATACCATCACCTAAGAACATTCTAGAGGAGTAATCTTCTAAGAAGTCCTCTTACATTTATTATATCTAACTACCCATTTATTATATATAACTATCATAGTGGGCCTTGTTTAACAATATATTGGACCTAGTCCAACTTAAATTGAATGGCCTCCACTATTATCATTATGTTCCCTATGGCCCCCCCACTACCTCTCTATATACCTAACAAAAAGACAGTCCATGAGGAGTGCTTCATATAGCATGCCAAGAAGAACACATGAATATAGGAAGGAAGAAAATGATGAAAAGATGGAAGCTCGGAGCTCAAGTTATGAGAATTTGGGAGAAATTTAGAAGTGTATGAAGGAGAATGAACAACCAAAATAGAATGGCATCCATGAGGCAATCTCAAGCTTGACATTTTCTAAAGCATACGCAAGCTCCTGTGGAAGAAGTTGCATACATACGTGAGGTGACCTATAGAAAGGTCACATATATATGTGAGATGTTTGTGTAACAGGTCATGTACCTGTGGTAAAATCCTTTAAAAGAAGGATATGTAGATGATTTGCATCATGGTTTGATGGTATAACTCTATTTTGCAGGGTCTAACATGGTTTGTTGCAGGTTTTCACGATTATATTCTTACATGTATGTTTGATGTATGTATGGTGATGACATATGGTTGAGTGTTGAAGCATATGCTTGATACCTATCCTAGATGCATGGTACTAAACCTAGAGTATGGAATGAGGCATTTTATGTTGAGGAACAATGTTGGTTATGTCAGTGAAGTTATGGCACTTTGGCTATGCGATATATCATGATTATGTGATGTTAGCTAGAGATATAGTTTGATCTATTGAGGAACTTGCTAGTAGTATGATTGGCACATGGTTTGTGGTTGATATGATATACATGTAGGGGAAAATATTTTGATTGTGATTCATCTTGTTGAATCTTGGTACAATGGTTGATGCAATTTTTTTGGTACATGATGTATGGGATGATATAGTTGATATGCTTGGTTGATACATTGATCGATGCTTGATGGTTGAGATACATTTCTTGACACATGGTTTGTGTTACTTGGTTCATGATAGAGGCATATCATGAGTGATATGATACTTTCTTGAGGCACATGGTTGTCATGTTGGTAGAGGCATATGGTCCGTACATAGTTGGCACATGTTCTTGGAATATGGTTAATACAGTCCATTGATGATATCTTATGATATATTGTATAGTGTTGATGTACATGATTTATGTTCATGCTTGTCACATGGTATGGAACAGGGTCTACATGGTTGATGCTTTTTCCATGATTCATTTTTGACATATCTTTTTCTTCATGATTGATGCATGAGACATTATGTATGATTGGCATACACTTGATGTATGGTATGGCATGAGTTTGGATGATTGATGCATGGATAGGTCCAAGGATCGACATAGGAAGAGAAGGGCATTCTTGAGAAGTGGCATTTGCAGCAGAAGTAGATTGCAATGGTAGCATATTGTTCATCTTACAGAGAAGATAAGGGGAGACATACCCACAGGGGGAGTTATTCTTCTTCCCATGACTGGTTGCAACAACATGATTCCAGAAGGAGATATGATTGAAAATCATTCCATTAGAATTGCATCAAAGTGATATCTATTTTCAAAATGGGGAGATATTATTCAAAGGAATCTCAAAGGCATCTAGATAGGGGGAGCAGCCCCAAGGAGAGTTCAAGTAGGGGGAGCATCCCCAAGGAGAGAACTACCCTTTGAAATTTATTTCAAAGGGGGAGAGATAGCCACATTGATGCGAAGAGATGAATATTTATGAGGATAATTTCCATGTCCAAGTGTCTCCATCAATGATTGGTGTTGACATCAATGTTTGTGTTTCCATCAATGCCAAAGGGGGAGATTGTTGCATTATCTTGTCATTAATGTCAAAGGATTGATTTCAAAGAGTTGATGTCAAGTATTATCATTGTATCATTGATGTATTGATTTTTGAATCCTGTGGTCATGGGATTAATTGATGGTTGAGGGATAATGTCATGATGTGTAATAGTGATGTGTTGTCATTGGTTGACGTTCCAGATGGATTGATGTATATATTGGTTGATGTAAAGGTTGTCCATTGTTTTCTTGTCATGGTTTATAGGAAGTATCAAATGGTTGAATTCCAAATTTGTCCCCTTATGGTGAATCCCTCATGGTAAGATGCTTTGCAAAGTCCAAATGGTTAGTTGGTTGAGAAATCTTAGCAGTGTGGTTAGGGAACCCAAGTTTTTTTGAGGGATAATGTTATGAAGATCAGTGAATTTTTTAGTGAGACTATTCCAGATTGATAGTGCTCATCATGCCATTTTCGATGATATGTGAAATGCCACATAACTCCTCGTGGTTAGAGAGTTATGTCCAATTGAAGTTGGAGAACCCTCATGTGTTGTCTAGAAGCCCCTAAAAGGTCAAGAAGTCAAATTATTCTAAAATTTCCTAGAATAAGTTGATGAGTAAAAGTGGTTACTCATGGGTTAAGTTTTTGTAATAAAAAAACAATTAAAAATAAATTAGTTTCAACTAGAAGTGGAGAAGTTACTATTTGTGGAGAAAGTAGTTATAAGTGGACAAGTGGTTAGAAGTGGGTTAGCCCCAAAAAGAAAGAATTTGGTTGGAGTTGGTTAGATGAAGAAGCTACTTGGAGAAGTATAAATAAGATACCAATGGTCTCTTATGTGTGAATCTCTTGAGAATGTTGAAGATCTATTCTGGTGAAATACTCATTGCAAGTGCTCATGGATAAATCAGAAGTTTCGTAAGTCATAGGTTTTGATAGAGAAAATTTTGGAGGTTCAGAAAACCCTAGTTTTTTGAAGTAGTACGTGGGATGCAGTGAGACAAGACATGTATGTACGTGAGCTAAAGGAGAGAAGGGAGCGTACAATTGGGAAGGACATTAAAAACTTGAGTAAGTGTTGGTGCCAAGTTCCTGAATTCTGAAGCAAGTTCTTGATCAACATTCTACAGGTTCATATCTACTAAAGAGGTTCTATTATGGGTAAATATTGTCTTGATGTTTATACTTTCTCATGGTATGGTGAATTCTTGAGGCATTATTTGTATGGTTGCATTGATGTTTGAATATGGTAGTTGGTTGGTTGTGTAGTTCAGTTTTGTTCAGATTGAGGAGCATGCATAGGTTGGTGGATGGTATAGATATGTTTTTGATTGGTTATGGTACAGATTGGGTAGTGACAGGCACATTGAAGTTGACAGGTCACAATTGGATGTGACAAAGGAAGAAAGGTTCTAAAGGGACAAAAGGTTGAAGTTTCAGAAACATTGTTTTATGAAGGTGTACAGGCTGACATAAGGAAGAATGCGTACATATGTGTGTTGCAGTATAGGCATGCCGCATACATACACGTGTTGTAGTATTGACAAGTCATGTACCTATTGACAGATTTGGTTCTGTTCATAGGCAAGGTCTTGTACTTGAGAATTGGATTTCTAACATCTCAATTGATGTTGATATCTGCAAGTTGAGTCTTGCATTGAGAGTTGTTTCTCTATTCAGTTGATGTTGATAAACCCCAAGTATTGTAGTCCATAATACAAAATAAATTTATACATATATCTTTTGTTCTTTGTGTTCTTTATGATGATGTGTGTTGATGAGATATGTTTACACACAAACAACTGGTTATAAATGAAAGTAATGAATAATGAGTAAATGGTGATTGCTAACTAAGGTGTTTTGTAAAAAAGAAAAATATCCTTACACTTATTCACCCCATCCTCTCAGTGTGGTCAATGTGTCCAAAAACCCTTCCTCGAGCTCCTACTTAATGAAATATTGATCTATAGGAAGGATCTACCAACCCTTCCTAAATCTCCACCTCGATGAGAAAACCAAGCTTGATGAAGGGTCAACTAGCCCCTCCCCAAGCTCCTCCTTGATGAGAATATTAATCTAGAGGAAGGGTCAATAGACCCTTTCTTGGACTCCCACTTAAAAAATATATTGATCTGGAGGAAATTTTCGTCAACCCCTCCTCAAGCTTCTCCTTGAAAATAATACTAACTTGTAGGAAGGTTTGTCTTGCCCTTCCATGGGCTCCCCCTTGATGAGAATACTATGTGGTGAGCTCAAGTATTGAAACAATAAAGGCTATTAAATCTTGGGTTATCACACTTAAATTATCAACTTGGGGAATTCTAGAGATGTTGGTCACTATGCAAAGTTATGCAATCATCAAGTGTAGAAATGAGATAAAATGAGATGCTAAATCAATTTCATGTTCTTTTCATTTTTAGAAAATAAAATTATATTATTAATATGCAACTACCTATAATAGAGAACTAAAACACTATAGCATGAGTCTTCTAGACATGGAATGTTTTAGGGCTTATTGGTTGATTCTATACAAATCTTTGTCTCCCTTGGAATTAAACAACATTGTTGAAAGTAAAGTAAAATATAAATTCCTAATGATACTAAAAGGAAATGGAAACTAAAATGAAAATGAAAATTCTAGAAGATAAATATATTCTACAGCATGTTGAATCATACAACGGAACCCCTGCCAATCATAGGCTCCTGAAATGATGGTGAAGGAATAAATCACATTAACGGAGATAACATAAATTTTTTAGCTATAGGAAAATAAAAACATTCACACACTAAACTACACATGCAATGCAAAAAAAAATTGAAGGTTCATTCACTAGTAGCCTCTCCAAGCAGGCCCTACCTAATGAGGACCTGTGAATCCCTTCCTTATAACTTTAATTAACGTAGAAGTATTATAGTATTTTTATTTTATCAAAAATATTTATAATTACAAACTCTAATGTATGGCTCTTTCAATGCTAGCTATAAACAAACTCAAACCTATGACTATCTACCCTAACAAAGTTTCATATGAGCATATATATTCTAAGAGAGCCTTGGATTCATGGTAAGGAAATATAGGCTATGAACTAATTTCCTTACCCCAAAAATCATTGTTTCCTCCTTCATTAGTTCAGGAGGTTCATTGAGGAATGGGATATTGGGGTGCATGATCTTCATTTGGCACAAGACCATAGATATTATTTTAGGATCCATGGAACCATTATTTCTCTTGATCTACTACATTAGATGGTTTTTTGGGAGTGCATGACAATATGCCTCCTCAAGATAGGGTGAGAGGCCTACTAGAGAACTCATGTCGCTAGTCTTCTCATTAGTTTTCTACGTTTAGAGGGTTGTTGTAGAGCACATACCCATTTCCCTTCTTGTTTGGTTTGGAGCATTATGGAGCATGTCTCTATGGCCTCACCTATTTTTTTCTTAGGTTTCTAGGGGAAACCAGTTGATTCCCTAATTATTTTTCTAGTGAATCTTTTCCTTATCCATTGCATTGATGAGGGGATATTGGCTTATCCTTCTCCTATTTGTAGGGATAGATTTCAAATGTAGGATGAAATATAAAAAATAAACAAATTAATTTTCCCACAACTATAGGCGTTAAAGATATAGATAATAAATCATCAAAAAACATACCAAAAACCCATACTCATCAACAATTAGGCACACTCAATTATTTTATCATGTTAAACTCATAAAATTCAACCAATGTAAAAAAATGTTAAACTATTAGTCATCACAGTGTTGTGGCCTACAGAATTAGTTAGTTTAATAAGTACTAGATTGAATAATAGACAAAACATCAATGTTCTAGTGGTGGTTACTTATACAAGATAGATAAATATGGGATAATTCAGAATCCCATCATACCCTTGAAGTTAAATTTTCCCATGAACTTAGTGCAAAAAAAGAAGGGAAAAGGGAGAAAAGAGAATGGAAATAATTTGGCTACTAACTAATTCTTAGTCACCCTCCTCTGATTCTTCTTTGTTTGTTGTTGTTTCTGATTTTATTTGTTATGTGGTAATTTCAATATTTACTGACTTGGTGTTGAGTATATTTGCAACTCATGATTCTATATTTGGTATTGTATTGGTTGATGACTTCACTCTCATTGTTGCTACTACATATGTCAGGTTTACGTTATATTATTTGCATGGCGAGAATAAGTGTATACGTTGCATTGAGCGTGCATGGGGGTAAGAGGGGCGCAATAAGACCCCCCTCAGGGGGTTGTAAGGGGGCAAGAGCCCCCTTGCATGGGTTTTGGAGGCAATGCCCTCGGAAAAAAAATCCTCGATTTTTGTGTCCATTTTTGGGAGTTCCTCAGTTTTCATGTCCATTTATGGGCGGTTTTTCGACACATGGTTTTTCACCGATGGTTTTCTATTTCTGGTTAAGGAATTAGGGTTGTTGACTAATCCAGGTCATTGGATTAGGGTTTTGGATGTTATTGGATCCTATATGTATATTGTATTGTAAACAATGTATGATGAGAATGAATAAATAATATGTTGGTTTTCTCGATTTGGGTTTCTAGGGGAAAAATATCTGTGTAATGTGTGTATTTTCCCTTGTATCTTTTTTGTTCTTTTATTGAAAATCTATTTGCACTAAACTATTGTACAAGGTTAAAATCTACAACACATACTTTTTCCCTTGGTGTTGGGGACTATATTCATTCTTCCCTTACTACCAAATCCTCTTCCTTTACTATTGAGGACTTTGGAGTGTCATTCACCCTAGGAAAATAGGGCACAATTTGGCCTTGTAAAGTTATTTCTTCTTCCATAACAATATATGCAACATATAAATCAATACTTGAATGATTGGCTATGCAATATGTTTCTTTTTCTTTTTGATAATAGCATGAAAATTTCACAACTTCCTTTCTTATCATCAATGTCAAGTTCACCTAACCTTCTAAAGTAGGGAATAGGAAGAAACAAGAGAGGGAACCTCTATGTTAGACCTATCTAGTTGGAGGTGATTTTTCGAATACCTTCAATGTATAGTTTATCCCCATAAAGAGTTGTCCTAGAAAAAGTTAGTGAGTGTGGTTCCCTCTACTGCAATTTCTTTGTCAATTCTTGCCAACTTACCTCTATCTATCTCAATGCTTCTTCCCCATAAGTCTTGTTGAGTTTGGTGCATTATGTTGCAACCTCCAATTTCCTCATCTCCAACACTATATAGGTGAGTTATTTTTTTATCACTTGGATGTGGTTCCTTAAAACTTCATTGGGTCTATCTCCTTTGCCTCTTATTTGTGTCTCTACATTATTTTCTTCATCTTCATAGTGCTTTACTATGGAGAATTTGGTCATCTCATCCTCTAGAAAAGACATAAAGGTTCTCAGGTTTATGTCTCCAACATAAGGGTTTGGAGACCACTTTATCCTTTTCCATCAAACCAAATTCAGTAAATATAACTTATAGAGGATATTTCTCCTCTCTAGGGTGATATCATAATACAAATTACATAATTCCTAGGAATTTTAGAAATCTATGTTTATCATTCATGCACATCATTCAATTCAAAACTTATGTTGTTGTTCTTTTAAATACAATGCATAGACTATAGAAAGGGGCATGCATGCTAGTATTTGATCATCCTTCTCATCAATTTATTCACATGTTTATTTCATCTTTGATAACTCTTCAATATTTTAAATGGTCTCTTATGTTTCCTTTAACATATCTACCTTCAGTTTCATTTTCTCATTGTTGATGTGTTCTAAATTCTCATTATACTCAACTGAGACTAATACAAGTTGCTCTTCTAGTCTAGTAATTACCCGGAAATGTTTATAGACTGAATTAACATTATGTCTTCTATCTTCAACTTCATGTTTCCATTTTACTACTTCTACTTAGGAAATATGTAGTTGCATCATAAGTTCTTCAATCTCATTTGTTATTGTAGTGGACATTGGAATTATTTCTTGAAACCTAGTTGATCAAGAACTTGTTACTCTTTGATTTTTTTTTACCATCCTAATTGTTGGTGATTTACTTTAGTGGGGCTTGCTTCATTAGATCACTACTGATTTCCTCTACCTCCTCAAAAATAGGGATTTCTTGTGGAGAAATGTTTTCCTCTTGCTATGGAGAGTCCAAAATTTGAATTTCTTCCACAACTTTCACTGAAGGTACTTCTTATGAAATATCTCAAACCTTTGTATATGGATCCAAAGTATATTGAGGATCCCTTCTACCACTTCTTCAATGTCCTTCACTACTAGTTGCTTTAATGTTTTCCTTAGGAACTTGCTTAGGCTCAACAACTTGTGGGATTTCTTTGATTGTTACTATTTTGGTTGGATTTTGAATGTAACATACCCATGTTACCAAAATATGCTCTTATATCAATTTGTAACATACCCATGTTACCAAAACTCCGCTCTAATACCAATTTGTAATGGACTCGCCCACCCAAGCCGAGTCACGACACTCAAACTACTCTTGTCATTAGCTCTGATACAAATTTACAAGCAATTCCACCTAAATTTCTCTAACACGATAATCACTAATTAAAACATGTAAATACTCTGCAATTCATGAATACATACGTTTTCATAAAACAATTATACATAATCACACATGCAACATAAATAACATATACTCATGTTAGTAATTGCATAAATATTATTATAAACATGATTTAACACACAATTTGACACTTATCTTTGCGATAAACACACCAGCTGCAGGAAGACCTTCGACGTTTCTCCTAGCCTTAAACCACACTGTTCATAAATATCAACAGTGGGTCACCCCTGAGATGGGGATAAAATACACTTGGGTAAGGGTTCCCAACTAGGCTAAAGTCTCTCACTCAACAGGAACTCATTCAAAGGTAGTTGATTCACAGGAAAGTTTGTCACATATACCAATTCATACTAACAACCTACAATATCTCATTCCCCACATGTCTGTCCCACCCTAGGAAGTGTGCCCCTTCTCTGCTCAATAGTCCTTTGGTTTCTCCACTTCCCTTCCAAGGATTTAGCAATAGGAGAGACAAGAAGTCTCAAAGCCCTGTTGATGCAGTTTGGCACCTCGAGAAATAATTCCAAGTAATTTTCTCACCTAGAAAGAATGCAATCTCTCACGGGCCTAACAACCCGCCTCCTTAGTCTAACTATCCAAGATAAAACATATACAGGAAATTGTGACAGTAATCAACATGTTGGTCACAATAACTATCGGGTTCCATAACAATCATAGTTGATTCTCAACTAGAACAACCAACTATCGATCATAGCTCTTGATGGTCACCTCCATTCCCAACACATCTAGAATGGACTAAGTCCAAACCATTTGACTGGATGTTCCCAACTTGACATCTGTCAGGTTGAGAACTTCCTTCAATCCACAACATGTTCCCAACTTGACACTTATCATGTTGAGAACTTTCTTCAACCACTTGTCCCCTCCTTGGAACATAGGATAAAATAATATACCCTAACTTCACACTTTTTAAGGAATATTAATATAATATTCCTCACTTTATGATTTTAAAGAAATATTAATATAAGATTCCTTTTTGGGTTTAATACCCTTTAACCTAGACCTATTGACCTCATCTAGTGGATTTTAATCGCCCCATTCTCTTTTACATGGATGGTCTGTCGCAACGATGTGTTTTCATTAAATTTTCTTTTGATTACATTTACATTTAATATTTAATATTGAGTTATTATCCTCCAAAAAGAGAATTCAGCCCATTCAATTGAGATAGCTAAATATAAATAGAGGGTGCTAGAGCTCATTTGACACTCACCCACTCACAAATGCATAATACTAGTGGTGTGCAAGTTTGGAGAGGGAGTGCAGCTACAATTACTGCAATTGGTATTTGGGCTTTTGGTTGGATTTGGTCTCTTGGTTATGGCTTGGAATTTCCACTTGGTTTTTGTTCATTCTTTCTTGGTGCATTACCCTTGGAGAAAGGTGTGCTAGCCTTGGTTGGATATTGGTATACTACCAAAATTATTTTTTCTGTCAAGGTTAAGGTTCTCGGGGGTGGCCTTTGTGCCTATGGTTGGGTGACAATATTGCTATATTTTCTATGGAAAAATGAGCACATCTCTTTCATTCTAACAGGTTATGGGTCCACACTATCTTCATATAGTGTAACCACTGGAAGATATATTGGGAAGTGATTTCTTAAGCTCGTTATGGAACCAGTTACAGTTGCAACTAGGTTTTCTAATTATGTGATTGCAACAAACCCTAACCCTTTTGTTCGGGAACTTATGATGAAACGTTTGACCTAATTTCTTGACATCCTAGTGTGCTATAGCCTAGCACACCTCTTGGTACCCTCATCTAGAAAAAACATCACATTTTTATTTTTGGTCAAATTCAAAGTCAAAGTCTGACTAGTCAAAGTCAAATACAAAAGGTTGACTTCTAGACAAAATTGATTTTGTGGTCAAAGTTGAAATTTTAGAGTTTCTATCTTGTTCTAATCATTAATATTCTAATTGAGTTTATAATATCTTCTTGTCAAGATGGTATCTATTTTCATATTGGAAGACAAGTTGGATGATGCTACAAAGTTCTAAAGGTATGCACTTGTATATGTTATCTAAGTTATATCATCTAGAAAAACATGAGTGTGTTTGTAGGAAAAGTATTAGAGACCTTGTCCAAGATGTAATATTGAATTCGGTGCATTCAGAGGAACAAGTGTACCATCCATATCAGTTGAGGCTTCAGGTTCTAGGTTTGATTAAATTGTTAAGCTTCAAATTTGCGTATATCAAGGGTGATAGTTGCTACAATACAAATTGTGAAACCAATCTTTGAAAGATTTTGTCATTTCTAGGTGCAATGAATACTTGACTGCATATGAATACTATTGATATAGATGATTATTTTACTTGTTCGTAAGTTGAACTAATATCTCCTCTAGATAGATATTTCTTGTTTTCTCTTGTTATTCTTGTTCGGGGTAGGTACCCTTGTGAAATATGTTTGACGAAAAATCCTTGTGGAAGATGTCATAAAAGAAGTTGATAAGGATGACACAACTATCATATGGGAAGCTATCAAAACATATAGAAACAAACTTAAAGATACCCAGAGGAGTCAGACTCGAAGGAATTCAGGAATCAAAAGGAAACCATAATAGGCTTGTGACACTTTGCATAAAGAAAATAGAGATGCAGCAGATGGAAGCATGAACTCTCTTAGATGGAGGGAGCTAATCATAGAATTCTAAAAGAAGAGAAAGCATATTTCTCATTCAGGCATGAAGTTGGGATTAGGAGGGAACTAATACCAACGATATGATCAATAGAAGAATTTGTGAATACCATGAAGTATATGTCCATGTTCTTCAATGAAAGTAGCAACCCTGATAAGAAACACGTGTTCAACTTGACTCTAGAAGAAGTCTTATTCAAAAATAAGCCTTGAATATCCTTGTCCATATACATTTATGTTCCTATGACAGAAGGTTGGAGCCTTCAGGAAAGAAGGGCATGCAATCTATATAATATTCTATGGACTCCAACATTGAAGAAAAACATGAGGAGGAACATGAATATTCCAATAAAGAAAGAAAAATTCAAAACAACCAATTGAACTAGCTTGATTCTACTAGAAGCAGTCAAGTAGAAGGAATGGAAGGAAGTTGTGATTAAGTAAAATATATGTGATAAATTGTGAAAAATACTTGAGCATTGATATATACAAGGCAAGAATTAGGGCTAGAGGGTTCTCCCAAAAGGAGGGAGAAGACTACGATGATAGCTTGTTCGAGGAACCAGACATACCTCTACCTAAGCCATTTTATCTTTTGCGGTATCCATGGGTTGGAGTTTACATCAGATGAATGTAAAGATTGTTCTTCTCAACATAGTAATTGAAGAAGAAGCATATGTACAAAAACCTCAAGGTTTTGAGGTATACCAGAAAGAGACCCTTATATGCAGATGGAAGAAGACCTTGTATGAATTCAAACAAACTTGGTGCAAAGCCTCTCATTTATAGTAGAAGCATGGTGAAAACTTCCTATGACAGAGGAAGTATATTGAAATGGTTCTTCAAAAGTTCGAGATGAAGAATTTCAAATCCATGGAAAACTCCCATGATGACAAATCTAAACAAGTTGAGAGACTCTGATCCAGTAGACATGTCTCTGTATCGACAATTGATTGTCTCATTAATGTATTGTAAGAATAATCAGCTCTATATTTTCCTTATAGGATGTTTGAGTTATGATATATAATTGCATGGATTGGGCAGGGAGTGCAGATGACAGAAGAAGTGATACTTGGATATGTTTCAGTTTGAGGTTTTCCATAATATCATGGGATAGTAGGAAACAAAATTATGATGCACTCAACACTACAGAAGCATAGTATATTGCATCTTATGATGCTTGTACGGAAGCATTGTGGCTCCGTAAGTTGGTGTTTGGACTGTCTGATAAGGTGATGAATTTGATCATGATATATTGTGATGATCAGAGATATGTGAAGCTTTCATAGAACTTGGTGTTCCATGACAGGTCGAAGCACATTGAGATCAAGCATTATATTCTCTGTGATAAAGTCCAGAGAGGAGAAGTGGTTCTCCAGTATATCTCCACAGATGAAAATATAGAAGATATTTTGGTAAATCCTTTGTCCAAGAAGAAAAGTTTGCATACTTAAGGGAAAAGTTGGGGCTTGTGGAGATGACTTCCTTATTGAAGAATAAAGTGATTACTCTCAGGTTGAGAGGGAGCACTAATATTTTATGTATTTATGGATGGTCATTTTCTAGTTCAAAAAATTGTTCAGATCAGACAGTCATTTTCATAATGAAAATGGTTTGATAGATTGTTGATGTACCATAGATAGTGATTCCCCTTGTAGCTAGTGTGGGGGAATGGTATATGATAGTCATTATTTTTTAAATTCAATTTGAGTAGTGGTCAAATATAATGGTCTACCTCGTTGGGAAGTCATTCTTTCTAAGTTCAAAGTTGTGAGAAATTTCGAAGAATGGTCCGTTTTGGAGGTTGGTGCAAGACATTCATTTCTATAGGAAATGGTCTAGACAGTCACTCCATAGGGAAAACTAGTTCTCTCCAGGTTGCATTGTGATTAGTGTCGGAGGAATGGCCCAGTTAGTTGAATGGTCCAGGTTCATCAATCAGGGACAAGAATTCCCTAAGGCAAACTCATTCTCTCCAAGTTTCACTATGAATAGTGTCGGAGGAATGCCCCAGTTAGTTGAATGGTCCAGGCTCATAAATCAGGGACAAATATTCTTCTATGCTTAGGAATAATAGTCCAGATATCCCATGGCTTATGTTTTAATTTTTGAGGGCAGATGCTCTTCCATATCTCACAGATGTGAGTGGAAGAATGGCCTATATGACTTAATTTGTATCATGATATTGTTTATGTAGGTTGATATTAGATGATATGATTGTTCTAGAGGTTGTATGTCTCTGGACAGTAGTTGTATGCTACTGTGGTGGATGTGATCAACTAGTAGTGACTGTGTGTCATTGGTTAGTAGCAGTGTGTTACTAGGAGTGGTTTTGTACCACTAGATAATAGTTGTATACTACTATGGATAGACACAATTGTGATCTATTGGATGGCATTATAAAAACAATATGATACTAACTGAGTGGCATGGAGACTACCACTAGTGTTGGATTTTATTTCTAGATAGATTCATAGTCAGTGTGTTAGTCGACAGACACTCTCCAGGAGGAGAATGGTCTAGACAGAACATATTATTGGTGGAAAGGAATTCTCTCTGTGGAGAATGTTCCAGGTTGATAGTTTGTTGACATATCATGGACCGGTATTTTCCTAAGGCACATATCGTGGTCTGATTAGGAAAAAGGTTCAGGACCAATATTTTCTAAGGCATATAGGTAGAGATGGATCTCTATGGTACATATGAACTTATAATAAAATAGTCTGATATTGACATTCCTATAGGAATGGTCTCTGTAGCCCATGGCGTAGCTTTCAACATCTGTTGGGACAATCATTCTTCTAGGACATTTGTCTGGATTAGAAGAATGGTCCTTATATCACTTTGTGGAGTGAGTGACTTATTCAACATCATGCATGTTAACTTAGATGGAGTATGGATTCAAGAGATTATGCATTTGATGCTATTAGATGATACTGATAGTGATATTGTTGCGTGTGAGTTGATCTACGTGATCATGAGATAACATATGTGGCTATGATGATGCTATTGGTTGAATGGTATTTTTGTGATCAATACCATTACCTTGAATACCTCCCTAGCTAGGAGGGAGTTTTGATATTATGGTAGTTGCAGGAGGTATTAACCTCTACGTGTAACGTTTGATGAGACTAGAATATTCCGAGAAGAAAGAGAAACCCTAAAACATTGGATAATAACCCTAGAAGACAAGTCGACTCAAGAGAATATTTAACATTGAGTTATTATCCTACATAAAGAGAATTTGGTCTAGTCAAGTCAGATAGAGCAGTATAAATAAAGGTCACTAGAGCTCATTTGACACTCACTCACTCACAACTGCATAAGACTACTGGTGTGCAAGTTTGGAGAGGGAGCGCAACTGCAACTGGGATTTTGGATTTTGGTTGGACTTGGTCTCTTGGTTATGTTTTGGAATTTCTTATTGGTTTCTAGTCATTCTTGCTTGGTGCACTACCCTTGGAGAAAGGTGCTTTATCCTTGGTTGAATATTGGTCTGCTACAAAAATTATTATGTCTGTCAAGGTTAAGGTGCTTGGGGGTGGCCTTTGTGCCTATAGTTGGGTGACAATATTGTTATATTGTTTATGGAAACAAAACACATCTCTTTCATTCTAACAAGTATCGTAGTATTGATTTGTTGTATCTAGTCTCACCAGCCTCAAAACATAAAGCTCGCACACAAAAATAGTGCGCATGGAACTTATGGGCTGCACACACTGTACTTTCAGTGTGCCACCCTCACACCCTTACACAAGTGTGCATTACATCATGACTTATATACAAAAGACTTCTCTGGTCTTCAAAACATGTGCACTAATCCAGTGCACGTTGAATCTAGGGTTACGTGCCTATTCCTTCAGTGCACTATCCTTTCGCACTAACACTTGTGCACACTGCATTCATTAAGCTGTTTCACTTTCAGTGCATCATTCCTGTGTACTACACAGGTGCGTGCAAAAACATTAAATTGTGCAATGTATCCTTTTACAACTACACGTCAAACATTAAACTGTGTGCAGAACCAAACCAAAAAACTTGTCCTATCAACTCACCAACTTATAAGTGAAGTACACTTACATGGATATTTACACTTGGGGATCATCCTAGGGGTATTACACTCCCCTCCCCCTTATTTATGCATTGTCTTCAATGCAGTATATACACATGTACAATCAAAATTTCTAAATTTCTAAAAGAGATGTGGGTATTATGCCCACATAGCATCCTCATGCTTGCAAGTTGCATCCTCAGGGCCGTACCAGGTCCATTGGACCTTTACTAGCTCTATGGATTGATTCTGGAGCTATTTGATCTTCCAATCCAATATGCACACTAGATGCACTTTGATGCAACCCCCCTTCGCTCCTGGGGGTTCTGCAACCTCTCGATCAAAGATTGTTCACATCAAGGAGTCGGATTGACTCTTCAAGCTCCTATTTGAACCCCAAATGACTTTACACAGCTCTATGGAACCTGCGGCCCTCTCCTTAGCGCTCCTAGATATATTTTCTTCACGGATGCTAGCTCATTCTACTGTGACCCTTCTTGTCATATGACCTCGGGATGTGACCCAGGGCTAGACCTCCTGAATCCATTAGGAATTCTGGCTTCGACCGGTTTGACCCCAACTGTCTCCAATTCCTCTAAACCCTGAATCGAAAATATAACTTGCACGAGGATCAACGATCCCCACCACTTCTTCAGATAAACAACCCTCAACGATTTCAACTCCGGTGCTTTGGGTGATTCCTGAAACACTTCTCTACATAACCTATGGAATGTTGAGTCTCTAGACTAGAAGATCTCTTGCCAAGTGTCCCCTTTTCACGAACATCCCTGATGACCTCACAACTTCAGACTTTGTGATTTTTCACTTCTCCTACCTCTGGCTTTCCCGATTAGCAAATCAATGAAGCGCTGATATGATGCCACATGTCCTATCTCAATGGACGACTAGGATTGCTTTAGCTCCTAGATATTTGGGTGTTCTCCTCCTTGCCTTTTCTCCGAAGGGTTCTTCCTCCGAAGTTTGTGGATCTCTACCATGTATTCTTCCCAACACCAATGGCTAGGATCAACTTCTCTCTTTGAAGTTTGGGAGTTTCAGCTTCTACTCCATGCAGATATTTCGAAGCTTCACCTCCTGGACCCTTCAATCTACTACCACATGGACCCTTGATGATGGATGGTCTCAGTTTCCTTTGGGAATTCACAATTCCACTTCTCGTGTGCACTTAAAAAGGTTTAAGTCATGTACACTTACCTCTGGATCCAATGCTTGTTGATCTGTGCACTCATATCTAACGGCTGAGATCTATTCTCCTCATGTGCACCCTTCTAGGTGTCTAGACGTGAATTCCAACAGTTTAGATATCCTCTTTTCAGTTGATCTTACAGAAGCTGTCACTCCTCCTCCTAAGTTTTTTATTGCTTGATTCTCTAAGGGACTCAACCCTCATCTTCCTTAGAATAATTTTGGTGCCCTCTTGGAACACTCTACGCTCGACCTCTTGATCTTGTAAAGTGAAACTAATTTACCTCTTATGCACTCGTTGCGCTTGATCGGCCTTCAAATGGATACCTTTCAACACTTCACCTAAGTGTTGGCTTGGTGCACTCCTTGCACATGTATTCCTCCTAAACCCTAAACTCTTCTTCAGGTTCTCTAATGCATCTCCTACATCCACCTCCACTCATTCACTCTTGCAGAACTATTAGACAAAGTGTTCAACAACTAAGTGAGTATCTTCCTCTGGTACTCTTCTCCTTGAACTCAACAGAAAGTTCTCCTTGTGCACACTTGCACCTTCTTGATGCCCACCTAGCAAAGCTCTACATAATCTTTAGTAATTATGTTTTCTCCTCCAAGGTGTTCAACAACCTTGAGGTTGCTCCTGAGTTTGCAAACAATTCTGGTGTGCCCTCCTGGCACGTTCTTCTCTGACTCGAAATAGTTCATATGCACACTCCTTGCGCTGGCTACAGAGTTTCAATACTCTGTCATGCACTCCTTGCATAGCCTAAAGAACCTAGAACCAATCCAAAAAACTCACAAATAGTGAAATTCTATCTATCCCTGCAAATGAAAACTATCCATACATCTACAACATACATTCATAAACATACAGATGACATTCATTCATAAAACATATAAACACATTGAATCATATACAAGAAAAAATTATCTTTTTGTGTTATCTCTGAATGTCTATACAGATGTTTACAAAGGTTGGACTATAATAGAGTCTCAACTCTCTGTCCCCTCCTTACTACTAACTTCCCGTCTGTTCTAATGAATTTAGATACAAAGATAATTTTTTTAAAAAGAGGGGCTCCTCGAGCCTTTCCCTCCATCTACATACTCTCATTAATTACATTCAATGGCCATCTAGTCCGAACCAGATCTAGATCTCATCAACTTGTCAGCCATTAAAGGCGACACCATCTCCTTCCTTCACAAAGGCATCGATTTGGATCTTCGATCCTTACAACATTTAATTTCATTTAATACAAATTGAAATTTAAAAATGAGGGGAAAATGAGAGGGTTGGCACCTCTCCCTTCCTTGAATGTGCTTTGATGTGCTGGAATTTTGGCACATTTCTGAGGTGGAGCGATGCTCCTGCATCATACTCCACTATTGTGAAAAAAATCATGAGCTCCTACTCATGAGCTTCCCAGATCTATTGACATCCTCATGGATCCCAAACTCTCCTTTGGAGATGTCCTCCTCCACCTCTACTTTGTTGTTGATGCCCTACTTCTCTTGCAGGCTCCCTTTTGCTCATCTTCCCTTTGTTGGAAGTCTCTTATGCTAACTTCAACATCATCTCTATTATCTCCTCTATCACCTTGTCCAGTTCATTTGTTGGTTGGATTTTTCTTTGCAGCCTGCTCTGTTGCACTTCCTCCTTGTCAATGGGTATATTAACCCGATCTCCCTTGATGCCTTCATCTGTTGTGGCCTTAACTTGTCACCCTGCTGCAGACTCCAGTTCTACAGTATCATCACTGAGTTGTTGCTAAGATTCTTCTTCTAACAGATTTGCTTCTGCCAGTTCTCCTTGTGTTGGTTCAACTCTGGCTTCCTCCAGTTACTCCTAAAACTGGAATTCTTCTCCCTCGTCTACTGCATGCTTCAGTGTTGCAGTCATGTCCTGTTCAACTTGCTGGCTAAAATTTATGAGCAATTATGTTGAATTCTCTTCTCCTTGAATATGCATGACTCTCTCCTGGAATCCATCATCTGGTTCTGGATTATTCAACCAATCCTCCACCATATATAGCTCCTTCACCCATGGAGTGATCATCTTATTTTCATGCTCTCCTTCTCCTCCCCTATGACAATCACTGTTGGTTGTCTTTCTATTGTTGCACCTGTAACACATGCTTTGGCCTCAACTGGGCTACTTGGTAGGAATATATCAGTTCCCCCAATGATCAAAATACTCCTCTGATCCTCCTTTGTCAGCACTCCTTCCTTAGCCAAAATCACCTCCGAGTTCATCTCTTGTCCCTTTCCCACCTGGCAATCTGGGATTTCTTTTCTGCCCTCCTATCAGTCTATGAGATCCTCCGATGATCCCATCTCATTGCCCACCTGGAAATTTAAAAATTCATCACTGCCCTCCTAGAAGTTCATGAGACATTTATGTGAAACCCCTTCCTCATCACTAAGGTTTCTCCCAACTTTTGGTTCACATATGTAAACTATCTTCCATTCTATGTCACTGAGGTTTTCAACATGCCTCAGCCACCTCCTCAACTCTTATTACTTCCTTCTAGCCAACAACTTTTGAACATACCATTTTTCCTTCATGTTCAGAGGCCATTCGTACCTCTAGTGTACCTTGGCTTCCTACTGCATCTTCAATGTCAGGTACTCCATTCTTTCTCTTATCTCAATGAGCTCCAAATCCATATCTAGTTTTCTTTTCTACTGGTGGCCTTCTCTCCGACCATGCTTATGGCCTTTAGTAGCCATCTTCTCCCTTTACCTACATAAATCAATTTGTGCTCACTCTAATACCACTTTGATGGTATCAGACTATCTCCTTTATCTCCTTCCTGAGAAGAAAATCGAGCTCTGATACCACTCTGATGTATCCCCCCTCCCCTCTTGGGGTTTCTGCAACCTCTTAGTCAATGATCGTTCACATCAAGGAGTCATACCAACTCTTCAGGTTCCTGCTTGAACCCTAAATGAATTCACACAGGCCCATATTTCCTTAGGTGGAGGCTCTATGGAATCCACGACCCTCTCCTTAGCGCTCCTAGCTATCTTTACTTCAAGGATGCTAGCTTCTTATTCTATTCCCCTTCTTGTCATATGACCTCAGGCTGTGACCCATGGATAGACCTCCTAAATCCCTTCGGAATTCTATCTTTGGTCGGTTTGACCCCAACTGTCACTAATTATTTCGAACCCCAAACCATGAATATAACTTGCACAAGGATCAATGGTCCCCACCACTTCTTTAGATCAATGACACTCAACGGTTTCGGCTCTGGTGCTTTGGGTAATTCCCAAAAAACTTCTCTACAAAACCTCTAAAATGTTGAGTCTCTAGACAAGCAGATCTCTTGCCAAGTGTTCCCTTTTCATAGATGGCTCTGATGACCTCGTGACTTCGTACTTCACGAGTTTTCACTTCTCCTACCTCTGGATTTCCCAATTAGCGAATCAACGAAGCATTGATCTAATGCCACGTGTCCTATCTAAATGGACGACTAGGATTACTTCGGCTACCAGCTCTTCATGTGTTATCCTCCTTACCTTTTCTCCAAATGGTTTTTCCTCTAAAGTCTGTGAATCTCTACCACGTATGCTTCCCAGCACCAATGGCTAGGATCAACTCTACTCTTTAGATTTCAGGAGTTTCGACTTCAACTACATGCATATCTTCTGGAGCCTCACCTCTCGAACCCTTCGATCTACTGCCACCTACCAACCTTGACGATGGACAATCCCAGTTTCCTTCAGGACTTTAGGACTTCACAAGTCTGCTTATCCTATGCCCTTAAAAGGGTTTAAGTCATGTGCACTTACCTCTCGATCCAACACTTGTTGATCTGCGTGCTCAGATCTAACGATTGAGATCTGTTCTCCTCCTGGGTGCCCTTCTAGGTGTCTGGACGTGAATTCCAATGGTCAAATATCCCCTTTTCAACTGATATTACGACAATTGTCACTCCTCCTCCTAATTTTTTGCTTGCTTGATTCTCTAAGGGACTCAACCCTCATCTTCCTTAGAATAATTTTGGTGCCCTTCTGGAACAATCTATGCTCAACCTAATGAGCTTTTAAAGTGAAACTACTTTACCTATGGCACACTCGTTGCGCTTGAATGGCCTTCAGATGGATATCTTTCAACACTTCACCTAAGTGTTGGCCTGGTGCACTCCTTGCATAGGTATTCCTCCTAAACCCTGAACTCTTCCTCTAGTTCTCTGATGCATCTCCTACATCCACCTCCACTCATTGCACTCTTGCAGAGCTATTAGATAGAGTGTTCAACAACTATGTGAGTATATTCCTCTGATACTCTTCTCCTTGAACTTGATTGAGAGTTCTCCTTGTGCACACTTGCACCTGCTTGACACCCACCTGGCAGAGCTCTACAGAATCTTTACTAATTTTGTTTTCTCCTCCAAGGTGTTCAACAATTTTGAGGCTCCTAATGAGTTTGCAAACTATTCTAGTGTGACCTCCTGACACGTTCTTCTCTAACTTGAAAGAGTTTAGATGTGCACTCCTTGTGATGGCTATAGAGTTTCAATACTTTGTTGTGCACTCCTTTCACATCCTAAAGAACCCAAAACAAATCCAACAGACTCATAGATAGTGAAATTCTATCTATCCCTGCAGATGAAAACTATCCATACATCTACAACATACATTCATAAACAAACAGATGAAATTCATTCATAAAATGTATAAACACACCGAATCATATGGAGGAAAAACTTCTCTCTTTGTGTTATCTCTAAATGTCTATACGGATGTTTACAAAGGTTGGACTACAATAGATTCTCAATGCTCTCTCCTCTCCTTACTCGTAACTTCCCATATGTTCTAATGAATTTAGATACAAAGATATCTTTTTACAAAAGAGGGGCTCCTTAAGCCTTTCCCTCCATCTACCCACTCTTATTAATTGCATTGAATTACATTCAATGGCCATCTAGTCCAAATTGGATCTAGATCTCATCAACCTGTCAGCCATTAAAGGTGACATCATCTCCTGCCTACACAAAGGCATTGATTTGGCTCTTCCAGCCTTACATCATTTAATTGCATTTAATACAAATTGAAATTTAAAAATGAGGGAAAAATGAGAGGGTTGGTGCCTCTCCCCTCCTTGAATGAGCTCTGATGTGCTGGAATGCTGGCGCATTGCTGAGGTGGAGTGATGCTCCTGCATCACACTTGAAAACCAACTTCTTTCTCCACCTTAATCACATTCCATTCAATGACATGATTAGTATCAGGCACATACTTTTTAAGTAATGATACATGGAATACATTATGAATATTCATTAATGAAGGCAAGGAAAACATATGTGCTACATACCCAATCCTTTATAGGATTTCAAATGGCCCATAAAACCACGCTGCCAACTTTGAACAATTTCCCAACTTAAGGGAGATTTTGTTGGCCTTTACTTTTAGAAACACATGATCGCCCACATTAAATTCTCTGAGTTTTTCCTTTATCAACATGTATTTTATGCCTATCATGCATAGTATTTAAATTATGTTTAATCATCACCATCTTCTCTTCCATTTACTTCCTTTCCAAGCCATTCCATGGAATTCCATTTCCACACCATTGTCATGCCATGCCATTTTCATGCCTTTCCAAGACATTACATGCCATGCCATGCCATTTCCATGCCTTTCCTTTC
>JZKD02S1728089.1:0-11800 GCA_000966675.3 Picea glauca
ATCAAGTTGTTTGCAGGTACAAAAGAAGAAGCAAAAATGATGAAACTCAAGTGAGCGTGTGTTGTGTAATAAAGTAGCACATTGAAGGAAGCCCAACCATATGAAGATAGAAATTTAAGATGATGACATGACTCAGATAAAGACCTAACCAAGAAATGTATTTGTTAAGGAGGGGACATTGCAGATCAAAAGAACAACTTGCAAAGGCTATGAACACAAGACCAATTTGAATATTTGAGAGAAGCATTGGACATTGAAAATATTGATGTAATTAGTGGTAGAAATTAAGGGGGAGTGTTGGAAAAAGGTTAATTTCTACCAAACTCGAAGCTTTCACCAAATTCGAGAGAGCTCTACAGTCATATCCACCAACAATCCGAAAACCTTCTGGACGCTCGAGAGTTTTCTAAAAACCTCTATTTATAGAGACATATGTAAACATTTCAATCAAGTAATAGAATTTTTCTTGTGGGTTATTTGTATGTGTTCTGCTTCTGACCCCTTCATTGATGTGATAGTATTCTTAATTTATCACAAAACCTTTTATGAAGTATAAAACAATGAACCGTTTCAAATTAATATAGCTTCTCTTCCTATTTGCAAGAGAGGCTTATATTCTTGAGATACCAGAGCGGAATCGTCAAAGCCTTCCACGGATTTCTGGCAATGGTCATACAAAGTTTTGATTTCTTCTCACTCCAATCAGCTGTAGGTTTTGGAAGTGACATTTTATCCGAAGGCTAGAATTAACACAGCATAGCACATAATAGAAACTTGAACATATCCCCATCTCTGTATCGTTCGCCTTTATATAGGTCTCGGACGGATTTCAAATCCATATTAACACGCAACATAACTTGATATTATAACATTATCAAAGTTCAATCTTTACTAATGAGAATAATAAATACATAATCTTCCCACTCAAGGTGAAAACGAAAACAATACATAAAATTCAAAATTTATGCTCAAGTATTTATCTTTTTTAATTCATAATCTTCCCACTCACGGTCGAAAACTTTGTTGGTCCTATGCTTCCCTTTGGGCGGCCATGACTGAGTTGTCCGTAGCTGTTCTCCCAATTGATCTTGCAGGGTTTGAATTATCTGTCAATACTCTTTTGTCACTCCTTCGGACATATGGAAACTCTTTCATCCACTGAATCTAGTATGGTGACACGTCGGTTCACATTATCATTTAGAGCTGTAATTGCATCAGAAATGGAATGTTCCAATTTGTTAATGACATCAGTGAAGTCTTCCGCAACACGATTAACCATCTGTTCCAATTAGCAGATTCTTACAGAACAAATGTGAACGTCGTGACCCGTCGAAGTGCTCCATGGTAATGGAAGAGCAGTTGCAAGCCCTGGCGATGTCAAGATGGACTAGACGATAGATTGATTAGAGGAAGAATGGGTTGCATCTTTGAGCACTGGTAATAGTGATTTGGTGACTATCAAATGTAACCAAAAGCTTGTACATAATCATCTTTGATATGAGGGGTTTGCTCAGTTTCTTGTTCTGATATTTCCTCTGTCATATAGATAGATTGAGAGTAATAATTGATTCTATTCTAATTGAAATTGAAATTGTAATTGCATCACATATGAGTAACTCGGTGTGTGGATTGTGACAAAGTATTTCCCTATGTTACCAACCCAATTTGATGCAAGAGCATCGTAAGCAAGCTAGCAAAGCAACAACAAAAGAGAAGGACAGTTGGAGATGCACTAGCACACATTTTAAGGGCATTTTGAATCTCAAAAGACGAAGCATTAATGTTACAGCCAAAAGGATGTATTTGCATTTATGTTTTAAATATTGTAAAATAGATCTTGAGCATTGGTCTCATCTGTCGGATATGGAGGCATTTAATTGTAATGAATGTAAAGTAGGTAGTTTTTAATTTCGATTAGATAGCTTGTAAGGTAGGAGGGAAAATTCTAAGAAATCTCCCACGCGTGTATTGTAATATAGAGAGATTGTAATTGTAAGCAAGAGAGAAAGAGAGCATAGGAGAGAAGAAATTGCAGAAGATTATATAAGCAGATAGTTGTTGCTATAGAACCCATGTACAAAAACACTTGGATTAATATAAAAGTGCTTTGATCCAATTTTATGGCGTTGTGATGAATACTGTTTGCATCTATGGAATGGTATGTTTACAATTTGTTTCTATTCTCTGTTATGAACTTGTTTCAATGTTGTGTGTATGTATGCTCTTAATTTCATGTTGAATATATGAGGTTGGTGAGAGGAGAAGTATAAGTTTTAATTGTTTCTCTTCTGAGAAATCCTACAAAGAGTGAAGTGGAGGTCCACGAGGGTTGCGTTGACAAGAGTTCTGAGTTTTACCTCAAAGAAGCTCAGGAGAGATACAGTTGTTCTTATACCCACATAAGTGCAAGCATAGCACAAGAGCCGTGCAAGGAGTGCACGGACCGGTTGAAGTCTTAGACTTTCTCAACCAAGGAGAAGGGTTGAAGAACTGTTGTTGCAGGGAAGTGCACAGAGTAGGAGATTTTAAATAACTAGAGGTTATTGCGAATGCCGCAAGGAGTGCGAGCAAGAACCCTTTTGATGCCTTGAATCCATAGCAAAGGTCAAGCTCAGGAAGGATAGAGAATCAAGAGAAGTTAAAGGAAGGATGAGGTATGAAATTAACTCGTAGAGAAACAAGCTCAGGAAGAACGATGACAAAGTAATTAGGCATGAGTCTTTGAGAAGTTTGAACCGACGGTTGAAATTCTCAAAGGGAGAACCTCCAAAGTTCCATGGACCTTCGGATCTTGTAGACCGGTGGGCGGGTTAAGGTTGAGTGTTTTTTAGCACTCATAATCTTAGGAAGAGTAGTGGTCGTTGGATCCCGATCAACGAGAGTCGTTGATCTTGTGCTTGAATTTTGTCATTTTGGAATTCGAGCATGGAAGAAGTTGTGACTTGGAGTCGAGAGTTCTAAACTCCCGATTCATGAAGTCCCGATAGAATCAGGACCATCAGATCATGGGAAGATTAGAGCCATCGATTTGTGACGAAAATTTGTCTGTCAATGCCCAAGTCGAGATCCATACATTTTTATTTGTAGGTGAACATTGAAATCAACTTCCATAGGTTTTTCTTTGTCGATGAACATTAAAATTGACTTGCATATGTTTTTCATTGTCGTTGAATGCCAAAATCAACTTCACAATATTTTTTACTCACTGTGTCTTTCCAAAATTTCCCTCGGATGTCTTCTATTTTCAGTGGGTCACCGAAATCACTCTTTAAACATTTTTATATGTTATTGGTGACCAAATCCGCCCTTTAATTGATTTTTTTTATCACAGGTCGACTCTCATCCAAATAGGATTTTCCTTGGTCGATTTATCGTCCCTATTCGACTGACGAAGTTGAGCACAGACCCATTTTGTGGAAAAGGCACGACGTGGAGGCAAGACAATTGGAAGAAAATCATGCGAAGTGCACATGCAAGAAGAAGGGAAATAAAGACAACTAGTAGAAAAGAATTGGAAGAAAGAGTGCATGTAAAGGATTAAAGCGTGCAAGGCCAACTTGCAAGAAGAATTAATTAAGTTAGGATTTTGGTAAGAGAATGTAATAGCTGATGAGCCAAGAATACATATAAATAGACACCCAGGACATCTGGGGGGGGTCGGGGGTTTCGGTGTCTTTTATGACTTCCATGAGTTACTGACATGAGATAAAGTAAAAAGTTGGTGACATAAATATGATCTCATACATTTTTGTAAGTTGTTGAGCTGTGGGAGGGAAAAGTGACTAGACCTCGAGGGTTAGAATGCAGGCTGAGGAGCTTGGTGTGATCTAGTCAACCTCGTAAGGGTCGTGGAGTCTAGTTGATGAATGTATGAACGAATCTATAGTGAGCATGATGCCATGCATGAAATAACTATAATAAAAGAGCCTTAGAGCCATTCCTTGTGGACGTAGCCCAGGAGGGGGTGAACCATGGTAATTCATGTGTTGTGTAGAATGATTATTGGTTATATCTTTGTTGTTAATGGTTAAATCTTAGATAAATGATTTGATGAAGTAGTTAGATCTCTTTATTTGCATGCATGCATAAGGAACAACATCATAACTAGGATAGATGAATGATATAATATTTCTTAATAAACTAAATAGAATTCATAGCGCATAGTCACAGATCCCCATTCAATCTTGGACTACAAGCACTTCAGTATTGCACTCACCCATTAAGACTATCTCGGGTGAGACTGAGCAATGCACTTTGTGTATTGTGTTGCCTTTTGATTTACCAGGAGGGTCGATAGTTTTAGAGGCTTTGTTGGAATCCTAGTGGACCTGAACCTAAGTCAATCATGTGAAAGGAATAACTCAGATAAGAAACCAAGAAATGGTTTCGTTGCTAGGACAGACAACATAGGATTGAGTAGATGGAATTTGTTGATGATCTGTTGAAAATATGTAAGATTTGCGAAAGGCAGGTCAAGAGAATACTAAATCAGACAATGAGAAGGTGAGAAGAATGTGTCTCTATAAGGGGATATTGATACCGTAGAATCCCACAAAAGCAGAGATCGAAAGCTAGTTGAAGACAAAGGAGATGGAGTTTGCATAGAAAGATAACTGAAACCCTAGATTAACACCGCGCAAATATCTTGAGAAATACGTGTTTATTGATCTGCATGAAGTATTTTTCTGTGATTTTCCACATTTATTGCATGAGTGGATATTGAGGTTGAAGGATAACCATGCAAAAACCTAGATCTAATAGTTAGACTGGACCCCAGTTTAGATTGAGTAGTTACAGCAGGTGAATAACAAATTCACCTGCACAATAGATCTTTGGTTTGACAATATTGTAGCACGCTCTATAACGGAATTTGCAGTAGATACCATGAAGTCATACAACACAACATAGAAAGAATTTATGCAAGGGCCTCGAGGAAGGTATATTCGATCGTTGTATACTTCTATTAAGATATTTTTGTATAACAAAGGTGTAAAATCAATGGAATCATATAACTAAACTTCCCTGCGTTCATGGGGGAAGGGGGGGAAGCAATGATAGAAAAAGGGGAAATGGAAGGAGAAGTGGATAAAGGAAATAAGGAGGAAGCCTTGGACCCAATTATGATGGACAACAAATAGATCCAGCGGATCATGGCGACAACTGGAAAGACGCACAATGGAATACCCTACCAATACAAGGTGAACACCAAGAAGAGAGTCATAGCTGTGGGGGAAGGCTTGGCAAGTGATTAAGAAGAGGTAGAGTATCTTCAGGCTATGGAGCAGATTGAGGAAACCCTACGCGCAACATATTAGAGGAAAACGAGAGGTCCAAGAGAGGGAATAGAAGGAAACAATCATTTCCATATTAATGCAAGTGTGGGACCCATGAACCCATGTGCGACTAATACACCAACAAGAACACCACTGTTTAGACAACCTAGAATTGGGAGAAGGAGGAAATCAATAAGAACATCCACACAAGGAACAACAACTGGGGGAGCCATTTCAGGAAATATCAGTCAAGGGTATACACTGTGCAGAGGTAGTAGTCTGACACAGTTTGCAATGGTAGGACATGATTCCACCATTCGGTTACCAGAATTTCGAGGAGAGGAAGAAAACGACCCTGAGAAACACTTTTTCATTTGTGCAGAGATCTGGGGAGAAAAATAGATCACTGATGAAGGTACTAAACTTGTACAACTAGCCATTACGCTAAGAGACCATGCGCTAGACTCGTACATGAGTCTCGACGTAAACAATGCACCTGGGATGAAAAGGACACTGAAAAATATCAAGAAGTTACTGATTATTGAGTTCGAGAAGTTGATATCAGAGGATCAATACATTAATGACATGATAGAAATCCGACAAAAACTTGGAGAATCTGTTTGGGAAATTGACCAGCTATTTAAATGTCTGAAAGGGAAATTGAGGTATGCCATGACTGACATGCAACATAGGCATCTGTTTGTGAATTCTTTGTTACCACACCTGAAATATCCACTCATAAAACAAAAATTCCAATATCAAGAAGAGGATATATAGGCAGCCTTGCAAATGGAGGAGAATCAGTACCACAAGATAGATCCAACAATAGAGGAGTTGAAGGAGGATATGAAGAATGTTACCTTTCAGCTCAATCAAAATAAGGGCAAGGACAAGAGAGAAGTTGTTTCGTGTACCACACATAGAACAAAAGGGCATCATAAGAACAAATGTCCAACATTCACACAGTATATGGAAACAAGGATGCCAAACCCATTGCCTACAGGATGACCTTGGTGTGAAATTTGCAAGACGCATGGTCATGATCCATATCATTGTCCTATGATGCAAAAATACCAGACAATACTAAATAATGCATACTGCACTTTTTGAAAGTCAGTAGGGCATGATGAAAAAGACTGGAGAACAATGGATCTAATGAGGGAACGAACCTCAGACACGTATAGGGTGCAAGCTGAAATGATGATAGGGAAATATTCCATGCAATTTAATGAAGCACCACCGTAGTATAATATTGCATCACAAATAAATAAAAACACGCAACCACAATAGTATAACACTGCACAACCACAGTATAACCTTTCATAGTATAATCAGGTACCTCAATACAATACACCATGCGAAGATCACACTGGGTACAAAGGAGGAGGACAAGGAAGAGGATGCTTTGGATGCGGAAGAGGTCCAATAGTGTGCCATAACTGCCAACAACTAGGACACTATGCAAGAGAATGTCTACTCCCACAAATGACCTATATGTATTGTCGTGCATCAGATCATGACACAAAATAATGTCCTATGTTACTAGGAAAGATCCAGGAAAAGAGGAATCATAACAATCAAAATGTTTAGTCTATTTCAACAAAAGCGAGGGATGAAGGAAGAAACATCAACATAGTGATGCTCGAAGGTGCTAAAATAGGAGATGATACGACCAAACAGGAACCAGTACAACACTAGTGGATTAAGAAGAATATCAAACCACCCAAGGAATATGATGCAGGAAAGGAGAAGGAGACCTTTAAGGAGGCCAAACAAAAATTTATCAAGAAGAATGTTTCGTCTACATATACCATGTAGCATAATCAAGACATCCCAACGTATGAAATGTCGTCAAGATTAGACCATACCAGTGAAGTCCATCCGAGAAACCAGGTAAGTTGTATTAAAACTTTCCTGCAATCCTGCATTCAAGTATTTAAGGATCCATTGCCTGTTATAGTATTAAAAAATTCGTTAATTAGATGTACTACTAACTCTAAGGGAAAGTTAGAATAAAGGACAATCAATCAGCTCCATGCAAGAAGGATAACCAATAGAGAGTTTAGATTGAATGAAAACATCAGAGATTTTAACATAGGATATGTGATATTAGATATGGGATCTGAAGTGAATGTATTTCCCAAAAATACATGGCAATGCATGGGAGAACCCACCTTAGTCTACTCACCAGCCCAACTGAAGTTAGAAAACCAATATAGAGTTTTTCCAATAGGGAGGCTGAAAGGAGTGAGAGTAGATTTGGATGGAGTGCGCACTAAGGCAGACTTTGAAGTGACTGAAATCGTGGATGGCACAACACCATATCCAACATTACTAGAATTGGATTGGGTGTTTGAAAATCAGGCGATAATCAACCTGAATACCAGGAAGATGACATTTGATTCGCGCAAATACAGGGTTATCGCATATCTAGACCCATTAGAAGCTGAAATATTTGTGGAAACAACATGTTTAGACCTGGAATAAATTAACCAGTTGTACCAAACCACCGTGAGCATCGAAGAATACATCAATCCAACTATCGATGTTGTACTTAGTTGGATAATTATCACATCATGTGCTTCCGACTCATACACGGATCTGGAGAATTGGTAGAAGCGCCTATATGATATCTCAACAAGAAGATGTGCATGAATAGATCGTGCAGTAAGGTGGGTTGGGACAGAAATCAGAGAACCTCCAAGTTTCCATGGAATCAAAAACTTGGAAGAATTCCTAAAAATATATGAAGATGAAGTATCAAATAGTAAGATATTATTGGCTCTCGACATCGCACTGGTACCAATGAAATAATCAAGGACTGGTACCAATGAAAAATACTATTGCACATTAGATTCAACACAGAACAAAAGAGGAGAACAACTTAGAAATACAATGGATAGGGGGCACCAATGGAACTCTTGGAAAAGTGCCGAGCACTGTGGAAAATGACACACCCATAGGAATGGCCTCATAATTTTGTACACACATTAGAGGGTATCCCAAGAAAATGGTACACAGACCAGGAACTGCATAATGGAACTATGAGATGGCCATTATTGTAGCAGAACTTTATAGTCACTTTCTCATTCGAGCATGAGAATCCCAATATAGATGCAACACTTAAGTAGATAAGAGGGGTGATATTCATTAAAGAACCAGAAATTGAACTCATAACAAAAGAACAACAATAGAATAGACATACAATGAAAGAACTGTTGTCATGCTACCATGTGTAGGAATAAGGACTATATGAAGATGATCCATGTGATATTCAGATCGAGGAAACTGAAGGCGAAAACAAAGTGGAAGGCCCACCCCTAGAATCAGAAGTAAGTGTTGTGTCGATCAAGGTGAAAAAAGTCAACATTGGGACAGTTGAGAATCCCAAAATGGCCAGCATTGGGGACTACTGGGATGAGAAAATAGTGGAAAGGATAATAGAGTTACTGCGCGAGTAAAGTGACCTGTTCCCAACGACCTTCACAAAAATGAAGGGTATTACGGGAGAACTTGGAGATATGAATATCCCTATCAAACTAGAGGAAAGACCTATCAGACAGAGGCCTTACATATTGAACCTCATATACAAGAAAAAAATAAGAGAAGAATTTGACAGAATGTTGGGAGAAGGAATCATAGAACCTGTAGAAGAATCAGAATGAATAAGCCCCATGGTAGTTCAGGAGAATAAGCAAGGAGTCATACGAATCTGTGTAGATCTGAGAAATCTCAATGATGCTTTCCTACATGATCCCTTCCCTACACCTTTTACAGATGAAGTCTTAAAAAATGTGGGAGGTCAGGAAGGATACTCATTCACTAATGGATTCTCAGGCTACCACCAAATCAATATATCACCAGAATATCGGTACAATACTACCTTTGCAACAACATGGGGATCCTAATAGTACACAGTCATGCCTTTTGGACTGAATAATGCACCAACAATTGTTTCTAGAATAGTCATTGTTTCCTTCAAGAAATTCATTCATCAGTTTTTAGAGGTATATTAGGATGATTGGACAGTGTATAGCCTATTGAAGGATCATGTAGAGGTGTTGAGGTTGATTTTAGAAAGATGCAAGCAATTCCAAATATCCTTGAACATTAGTAAATGTATATTTGGAACATCCTTCGACATTTTGTTGGGTCACATAGTATGCAGACAAGGTTTGATTGTGGATCCTGCAAATGTTGCAGTCATTGTGAACTTACCACCACCGAAATCAGTGTGCCAGTTGAGGGCCACATTGGGACATACAGGATATTACATAAAATTTATAAAGGGGTATGCACAGATCATTGCGACGATGGAGAAATTTCTCAAGAAGGATACTAAATTTCAGTGGAATGAGGAATGCCAACGTGAATTGGACACCCTGAAGGAGAAGATGGTCAAAACACCCATCTTAGTATTTCCATATTTGGATAATATATTCCATGTACACATAGATGCATTAGCCATATACCTGGGAGATATTTTGTTGCAACCAGGAGCAGGGGATTTGGAGCATCCCATCGCATTTTCAAGAAGGAAAATGTTAGACTCTGAGAAAAATTATGATACCATTGAAAGAGAAGGTTTAGCTATGGTCTACTCACTTCAGAAGTCCAGGCATTACCTACTTGGAAAACATTTTAATATGTTCACAGATCATTCAACCCTTAAGTACCTAGTCAACAAGCCAGTGTTGGGGTGAAGAATCTGTCGATGGTTACTATTGTTTCAAGAATTTGACTTTGAATTCATAGTTAAACTAGGGAATCTGAATGCAAGACCTAATCATTTTTCAAGGGTCACTAATGGAAAGGATCCTACAAACTTAGAGGATACCTTCCCTAACATGCAATTAATTTCAGTTCATATCACGAATGATTATTTTGTTGACATTATAGTATTTAAGTACAGGGACTACACCACAGGAATTTAACACCACATAGAGTAAAAATATGGTTGTCGAAGCAACCGACTACCAGTTGATTGTCGAGCACGTGTATAAAATGGTGATAGACAACATCTTGAGAAGATGAGCAATAGAACACGAAAGGCCTAGGATACTGGCAGAAGCCCATGAAAGAATAGAGGGAGGACACTATGCAGGAAAAGCTATTGGATAGAAGGTAATGCACGTGGGATTACAGTGGCCCACTATTCATAGATATGCAAAGGAATATTGTCAACAATGTGATGTTTTTCAAAGGGTCGACAAACCAAATAGACAAGATGATATGCCCTTACATCCATAATTGACACTACAACTGTTTGAAAAATGGAATATCGATTTTTTTGGGCCAATTCCACCACCTGCAAGAAAATCAAGAACGCAATACATTATCACTGTGACATAATACCTCTCAAGATGAGCAGAGGTAGCACTAGTTAAAGATTGCAATGCAAAGACAACAACACATTTCCTGTTTGAACATGTGCTCACCATATTTGGATGTCTGACAATTATGATGAGTGACCAAGGCACTCACTTTATCAACAACACTATCAGATCTCTAATTGAATAATTCGAGGTCTACCATCATAAAAGTACACCATACCATCCTCGGGCAAATGGAACAGTGGAAGACTTGAACAAGATCCTAGAGAATGCCTTAACCAAGATTTGCAATGTTAATAGGGACGACTAGGATTCAAGGATACCAACAATATTATGGGCATATAGAACTACCTACAAGAAGATGACAAGACAAACACCATTCAAATTGGTATATGGACAAGATGAAGTGGTTCCACTAGAATTTTTGGTACCCAGTATGCACATAGAAGTGATTATGAACATGATAGAACGAGGCATTGTACAAGAAAGGATAAGTTAGCTGATAAACATGGAAGAAAGGATTATAGTAGGGTTTCACCAAGAATTTTAGAAATAAAGGGAAAAATATTGGCACGATTGACATATCAAGAGAAAAATTATCAAGGAAGGGTACCTAGTCCTATTGTATGACAACAAGTTTTTTCAACATCCAGGAAAGTTCATAATGCATTGGTTGGGACCATATGAGGTCAAGACTTTCACAGACGGTGGATACATATAGTTGAAGGACTTAGGAGAAACATAAATTAGAGGAATTGTCAATGGGATTTGACTGAAGTTGTATAAGTACAGTAAATCACCAACAACTTGACAGCTATTGCATAGTTAAAAACAATAAAACAAAAAAATGCACAAAAAACCACGCACGCAAGAGAGAAAATCAGTGCGACAAAAAGAAAAAAGAGTCATTGCGCAAAAGTCATTGAGTATACACAGTGAAATAAGAATATTATGCCAAAAGGAAAGTGTATAGAATCCAAGGACTTTGCGTGCCCAAAAAGCCCAGTGCACCGAAAAAAGGACTGATGGTCGGACAACACGGAAATTCAGAAAATGATGGTTGTGGAAAATAGGCACCAACTGGTAGCGACGGTTGGAATTATGACAGCCCATACACAGAAGTAATGACCATAGCATGATGGGTAGGGATTTTTTTTGAAGATAAGACGTAAAGGACAACAGTTAACATGTACA